>MU753456.1:38973-58335 GCA_026770625.1 Nicotiana glauca | reverse complement strand
GGTCTATGCGAGATAGGGTGACGAGGGATCACCCCGGGTATATGATTGGTAAGATCATTCAGCTACTGGTTGGCTTCTAGAACAACTCTCGATACGCTCGAGGACGAGCGTTTGTTTAAGTTGGGGAGGATGTAACGACCCGACCCGTCGTCACAGGAGTTACCACCCCGTTTTCCCTATTTTATGATTCTATATGTTTCACTATATGTGTCTGGAGAATTTGAAGTAATTCGGATAGAGTTCAGTTAGAAATGAGACAATTAGTCTCTTTATGAAAAGGTTAGTTTGGAAAAGTGAACCGAATGTTGACTTATGAGTTAGAGGGCTCGGAATGGATTTCCGATGATTCGACTAGCTTCGGGGGATGATTTGTGACTTAGGAGTGAAATCGGAATTGGATTTGGAGGTCCGGTGTAGAATTAGGCTTGAATTGGCGAAGGTTAGTATTTTGGCGAATTCCGATTAATAGGTGAGATTTTGATCTGAGTGTCGGAATGGAATTCCAAGAGTTGCAGTAGCTCCGTTAGGTGATTTTGGGAATGAGTGCAAATTTTCAGGTCATTCGGAGGTGTTTTGGTTGGGTTTTAGATCAAATGCGTGTTTCGGAAGTTTTAGAAGAACTTAGGCTTGAATCCGATGTAAATTTGGTGTTTTGATGTTAGTTTTGGTGTTTTGAGAGTGCAACTAAGTTTTCATGATCATATGTGACATGTTAGTATGTTTGTATGCGGTCCCGAGGAGCTCGGGTGAGTTTCAGATAGGTTTGGGTTGCGTTATGCTCGTTTTTCTTATGTTTCGACATTGTTTCTTCAAGCATAAATTATATCATATTGAACAAATGAGCTCCGATTACTGTTTTGAATGAATTATTAGATCCGTATCGTAATTACGGACCCGTAGCAAAAAGAATCATCGAATTTGGACATCGTATGAGGATTTTATGGCAATTTTACTTAGGTTGCCCAGATTTTCAGGTTAATAACGAAATTGCCCTTGATGGCGTATTAAAAACCGACAATATTTGCAAAGTTTAAAACCTACATATCTCCTTCATTATAAGGTCAAATTGAGTGATTCAAAAGCGTAAATTCATTAGAATTTCACAAGGAATCCATTGGGAGCAGTAAAACGCGTGAACAGTATACCTATAATGAGTAGGTCGAGTTTTCTTCCAATTTTGGAACGGGAAGAAGCTTCTGAGGCGATTTTTAAGAGAGAAAATCAGTGAGTATCATAGAGGTAAGTGATTTGATTATTAAAACTCATTTATGGGTGATTATAGACCATAATCCATTCTTTAATTCATGAAAAACAGTAGAAAAATAGGATTTTGGGGCCTGAAATTATGAGACCTTTAGGGGTCGATTTAAGGGGCCAAACGGACTCAGATTTTAGTGTTCTTTTTATGTACGGACTCTGGAGAGACGAGGAATCCGTTGATGTGATTTTTGGAATTTTTCGAGAAGTGGGCCCGGGGCTCGAGTTTTACCAACTTCGTAAATTTTAGTACTTTTCGAGTATTTTTGATTGGGTTATGTTTCCTCAACCCATATTTATGTATTCGCTATGGTTTTGGCTAGATTCGATGCGCGAGGAGGTCGATACGAAAGGAAAAAGCATTGCGGACCAGTCTACGGCCGGTTAGAGGTGAGTGGTTGGTGTATATGATGGCCTGAGGGTTTGAAACCCCGGCTTATCACATTGTGACGCTATTGTAGGGCGTGACTCGCACCCCATGGTAGGTGCGGGATTATTTATGACTGGGGATTGTGACTTGGTCCATCCCGAACAAGAATGTTTCTATATTGGCGACAGATATGCACCCTGTATTGAATATATCTGGGCTTATTGCCATGTTTGGGGCCTTGTGCCGATCTGTAGCATCCTCAGAGAATGAATATCATTGTGATAGCATGCTTTGTATAATCATTTATCTCAGTCCTATGTTTAATCACTGTTATGAAATGCTAAGTCGCTTTTCCTGAATTTAAATATCTAAAGTGTATTCTTCTTAATAAAATTGGAAACTGGGAAATTAATTGAATCTGTTACGTGACTCATATGCATATTGTGGACTGAGTATGGATCGGGCTGCACGCCGCAGCGAATGCTATGATTATATTGCGCTTGGGCTGTAGGAGCCCCTCCGGAGTCTATACACACCCCTAGTGAGCGCCGTCGACATTAAATGGATCGGGCTACATGACGTAGTGGTCATGTGCATTGCATTGCATACATGCATTGTTATTTACTTGTTCTAGCTGTCATTACTTGTTGTTGTTGGTTCGTAGTAAGGTGTCAGACTGTTAGTTTTAGCTTTACTTTGTGGAATTTCATGAATTTCTTATCTTCAGACATTTTATATGCTTATTACTCACTGAATTGGTAGTACTCACCCCTACTCCCTGTACCTTGTGTGCAGATTCAGGTGCACCGAAGGCTTAGCTGAGCAGTCTTTGTCTCCAAAGCTTATCAGAGTTGTTGAGGTAGCTGCTTGACATTCGCAGGACCTGACTACTCTTCCTGTTTCAGTTTTATTTATGTATACATTCCCAAAATTGTGTATTTTCATTCAGATATTGTTATCCGGTTTGTTTTAGAGGCTCTAGACTTATGACCCCAGTTCTTTGGGAGTTACAGTTTATGTTAGTGTTTCGTATTGTTTTTATTTGAGTATTTCAACTATGAGTATTGATATTTGATTTAAGTATTTAATTAATTGGTTTTGAGCTTCATGCTCGGGTTGAGAGAGTGAATGGTCGGGCTTGCCTAACAGTAGTGTTGGGCGCCATCATGACCGGGTTTGGGGTCGTGACATCCATGCTTCGCATACCCATAAAAATATATTCATCTTCAAACCACGGTAAAACCCAACAAGAACATCTCTGCCAACTCCAGTTGTACAAACTAAACTACCAGGATTGAATCCTTTTATCTAAAACCAAGCTGAGCAAACTGCCAGCACTCAAGAGCTTTGCTGAACAATACCTGTATGACTCATTACCTCGAACGCATACAGAGAATTAATCATATCCTTACCATACCAATTAGGTTTATTATCAAGCTATTCTATTTATCCAATTTCCTTCCTGTTTCATCATTAATTTGATATTCTCTCTTGTTGTAGCATTACAATGCCTCAATTCAGGCTCACCACAGGAGATTCGAACATAAGGCCACACTGTCTTAGACTTACCACTGAATACTCTCACAGATGTTTCCCAAAAATACCACATTCCATAATACTTTATTTTGAAGAACTTTCTGCGAATCTAAATGCACTTCCTTTACCATCCAAGTACCGACACATAGGATCCCATCATCAACATAAAATGCCACAAGTCTTGACCTTTTCTATCGAGAACATTGTCTTTAGTCACATACTCCACCTTAAAACACCTGAGTGTAACATGTAGAATCTTGAACACATTAAACCATTCTCAAGAGTTATCCACTCTTATCCAAACTGCAAATTACCTGACTTAACGAACAGAACCAATCGTGCCTTAATAGCACCCTAACACCACAGGATATAATCTCATTCAAATACCAACAAACATCTTTCTCCTCAATACACTGAGCATTCTTTATCTATAACAGCTCAAGACATCCTAGTATTTTCTCACATCTACGAAGCATCGTATAACCTTTGTCAAAATTTTCCTTCACTCGTGCCATTCTCGGCTCAATTTCTGCAACCAGAACTAATTCGCCAGTATACTTTAATACATAACCAACATAGCACATAACTGTGCAATCAGCTAATCAATGGCAACCTCCCCAACTTAGCTCGAAGCCATATATATCACAACACATATACTCTATTGCTGTCGTAATATCATGGTGAGATTAAACTCACTCTTTCACAAGCTTGTGGAGACACGAATCATCAGAAATTTTAACTCTTCTACAATTCTTGCATTCATTCACACAACAATTAAGCCCACTCTTTAGGTGACAAAATTTTTACTAAGTCCCAAATTTTTTAAAAATTTCGGCAGAATTTCCTTTGTAATTGGGCCTATCCACCTGCCAGAGAATTACCAAAACCATCCTAACAACACGTCCACAACTAGACAAGTATCACAATGTATATCAACAACATTAATCTCAATACTACATGTATTATATTATCAAAATTGATACACGGACATCCGTTGCACCTATTCGAATCATAACACATATAAAATACCTTTCAATTTCACATAAGGATCATACCACTTAAGGATATCCCGCATGAGATATTCCACTTGCTTCACCTCAATTCAGTATTTCAGCATGCCTTCCACCATCATATACGATATACAGCAAATTTAGTCTTCCTGAGTCTGAATTTATACCGCCGCAAGTATTGCACTTAACTTTCTAACTAGGAGATACGAAACTATTCTTCACGCCCCCATAACTTGGGGGCTACACAACAGATCACAATAGGAATCGAACACCTAGCAGTTCATCTATTATCAAGCCGCCATTCCCACAATTAGGGACAATACTGATCATATAAATTCATAATACCAGCTCGCAAAATCAGCACCTCGGTGCTCAAGCCACAGGCAAAGATCCAGCCTCAAGTCCTCCTGACTGGCCCAACATGAACTCATGGAGATTACATCTCGCCCCTCAATCGCGGAATCACAAGCCATCAAGGCAAATATATCGCTGAGCGCTCGCGTGCGCATACAGACGTGTGGAAGGAATTTCAAGAGTTATATCTCAAGCTGAATCAAGTACGCACGATAAGAATTCCAAGAAAGTGAAGTTTTTCCTAAAGTTTCTGCAGCCTTTCGAGGATAAATACAGACATCTCCGTACTGATCCGTGAGACTCTGCTAACCGACTCATGACTCATGAGTCCTAGTAACCTAGGCTCTGATACCAACTTGTCACGACCCCAATCCCGGTCGCGATGGCACCCTACACAACTGTTAGGCAAGCCCGACCATTTACACTCTCAACCCGAGCATGAAGCTCAAAACCAATTATTTGAATATCATTTAACAATCATAATGAATAACTTCCCAAAGACCTGGGGGTCATGAATCTAGAGCCTATAACAAACACTGAGTAATAAGACTCCAATACTACAAATGTTCAAAACTACAAAAAATGACAAAGGGGTGGGGAAGAGTCGGGTCCTGCGAATGTCAGGCAGCTACCTCGATAACTCCAATAAAACTCTGAAACAACGACTAGCTCAGCTAAGCTCCCAAAATACCTGAACCTGCACAGATGGTGCAGGGAGTAAAGTGAGTACTTCTAACTCAGTGGTAATAAGAGTAAATAATGCTGAGAGGAAAGAAATCACGTAAGAGCACTTCATCATGCTATAAAGGACAGTACAACTCTTTTGAGAAACACAGTAAATCCATGAAAAATCCTTTATAAAATATCTGACTCAGTTTAAAACCTCTTTGAAAACATATCTTTATTTCCTTACTAACAGTTAATCACATGAATACAATGTCACATAGTGCAAGTTCGCACACAAATCAGCCCCTCGGGCACAGCACTCCTGTAGTAATTTACACCAGGGTATCTGGTCAACAAGGCAAGTAATACATATATTCCAATAATATATGAGTGCTAAATGTCATTCCACATGGTACAAACAGAAACCAATGCATGAATGCAATGCAATGCACATGACACTGCGGCGTGCAACCCGATCCATTTGGGCGCCCGACACTCACTGTGGGGGTTCAGATTCCGGAGGGGCTCCTACAGCCTAATCGCAATATCAATATAACTCCCGCTGCGGCGTATAACCCGATCCATGCATAGTCATGAATGCTCATAAGCCCTTTGGGCAATAGTAATATAGCATCTCTCAGCTAAAAATGTCATTAAAACATTATTTAAGTTTTTAAATCTTAGAAAGATGGCTGAGTTTGCAAAATAATATTTTAAACCTTGGACTGAGATAACATTATGCATAGTAATGCAAAAACAGTGATGTTTATCCCCGAAGGATTTAAATATTTGGCACGAAGCCCAAAACATGACAATCAGCCTAAATCATGATAGCATCAAGTAGTTTTCAGTCAATCACACGGTAAAATCAACAATCGGGACGGACCAAGTCATAATCCCCAACGGTGCTCTACCCCACGCTCATACCTGGCGTGCAAGTCACCATAATACAGCACTATGATGTGCAAGTCCAGGGTTTCAAACTCTCAGGACATCACTTACAAGTATTACCCACCTCGAACCGGCGAAAACTCTAGTCCGCGACACCTTTGCTCCTTAAACCGGCCTCCACGTGCATCCAATCTAACCAAAATTATAAGGAATACATTATAATATGCTAATGGGACAACACCCAATCAAAAACAATCGAAATATGACAAAATCTCGAAACTAGCAAATCCCGAGCCCCGGGCCCACATCTCGAAAAATTTTAAAATTTACATTTCCGAAATTCTCGTCTCGCCACGAGTCCGTACATACCAAGAACTTCCAAATCGGACCACAAATGGCCCCTCAAATCCCGAATTTAGAATTTTTACTTCAAGCCCTAATTTCTTACAATTTGGCTATAATCTCATGAATTTCAAGGATGATTCTTCAATAAAATCATGTATTTAACTCATAAAACTTACCTCCAATCGATTCCTGTCGAAACCCCTTCAATTCCCATCCAAAAGCTCTCAAGTTTGCTTAGAAATGGTGAAAAATGGGTTTGGTTCGCGGATGAAATGTTTATAAACTTTCTGTCCAGCCCCTGAAGATCCTTCATCGCGTTCGCATCTACTGCCTTGCGAACGCGAAGCACAACCTTTAATTTCCCAATATTAACCCTATGTGATCGCGTCTAACACCCCGCAAACGTGAAGCTTCCTCAATTCCTTGTACCCGTTCGCGTCCCATACCTCGCAAACGCAATGCACACCCAGCTACTCCTCCGCGAACACGGAACGCGTAGAGTAATCCACCTGCCTCCCCAGATCCTTCTTCGCGAACGCGAACTTACTCCTATGAACGCGATGACCAATCACTCCATGCCTATGCAAATGCGGCCAAGCCCACGCGAACACGGAGGCTTAATTTTTCCTGCACTGCAGTTGCAATTTTCTGCAGAATTTCATAAGTCCGAACTTCCCGGAAAATCATCCGAAATCACCCCGAGGCCCTCGGGACCTCAACCAAAAATAACAACCTACTCCAAAACATCATACGAACTTGTTCCAATCATCAAAACACATCAAACAACGCTAAAACCATTAAAACCCATCGGATTCAAGCCTAGTTTTCATCAAAACTTCCGAAACTCACATTCGATCAAAAACCCAATCAAACGACGTCCGAATGACATGAATATTTGCAGATCAACCGGAATCCGCCAAAATTCCAACTTCGCCAATTCAAGCCTATTTCTACACCGGACCTCCAAATTCGATTCCAATGGCACTCCTAAGTCACAAATCATCCCCCGAAGCCATCCGAACCACCGGAAATCATATCCGAGCCCTCTAACCACATAGTCAACTTCCGGTTGACTTTTCTAAAACAAGCTTTCTTCTAAGAGGCTAAGTGCCTCATTTCCAACTAAAACCAACGCAATTACACTCGATCAACTCAAATAACGATATTGAAACATGAAGCAACACAATAAGGGGGAAACGAGGCGGTAACTCACATGACGACGGGTCGGGTCATCACATCTTAATGTCTGATTTTTCCTTTCCGCAATTCCGTTGGATTGAGGTGTGTAAGGTGCAGTAGTTTGATGGATAATTCCATATTCCGAACATATTTCTGCAAACGGAGATTCATATTCTCCACCTCGATCACTTCTAAACATTTTGATCTTTTTATTCAATTGATTTTCGACTTCATTCTTGTATTGCTTAAATGCTTCAATTGCTTCATCCTTACTATTAAGCAAATAAATATAACAATATCTAGTGCAATCATCAATAAAAGTAATAAGATACTTTTTCCCACCTCGAGATGGTGTCGACTTCATATCGCAAATGTCAGTATGAATTAAGTCTAAAGGATTTGAATTCCTTTCAACAGACTTATAAGGATGTTTTACAAACTTAGATTCAACACATATTTGACATTTCGATTTATTATACTCGAATTTAGGCAATACTTCTAAATTAATTAATTTCCGCAAGGTTTTATAATTGACATGTCCTAAGAGAATATGCCATAAATCATTTGACTCCAATAAATAAGAAGAAGCTGAAATTTTATTCATACTGTCAACAACCATTACATTGAGTTTGAAAAGGCCCTCCGTGAGGCAGCCTTTTCCAACATACATTTCGTTCTTGCTTACAACAACTTTATTAGAAGCAAATACATATTTGAATCCATTCTTTACAAGTAAAGAAGTAGAAACTAAATTCTTCCTAATAGTAGGAACATGAAGAATGTTGTTGAGCGTTAATACCTTACCGGAAGTCATCTTCAGGAATATCTTCCCATAACCTTCAATCTTGGCTGTTGTATTATTTTCCATAGAAATTTCTTTTTCCGAACCAGTAGTAGAGTAAGTCGCAAATGCTTCTTTGACAGCACAAACATGTCGAGTGGCTCCAGAGTCAATCCACCACTCCTTCAGATTTCCAACTAAATTGCATTCCGAAAGCATTGCGCAAATATCATCAATCTCATTATTCTTCTCCACTATGTTGGCTTGTCCGTTCTTCTTATCCTTTTTTGGGAGACGACAATCTGGGCTTTTGTGACCGACTTTTCCACAATTGTAGCAGCTGCCCTTGAATTTCTTTTTGTTCTGCTCCTTAGTTTGTCCAGAAGACCTCTTCCTCTTCTTACTTTTTGTAGCAGTCTCTTCAACGATATTAGCTCCCATGATCATTGAATTTTCACGAGACTTCTTCTCGGCTGTTTTGTTGTCTTCCTCAATCTTTAGATGTATCACAAGATCTTCCAACTTCATTTCTTTGCGTTTCTGCTTCAGATAGTTCTTGAAATCTCTCCACGAATAAGGCAATTTTTCAATCATAGAAGCTACTTGAAATGCTTCATTCACAACCATACCTTCAACTATAAGTTCGTGAAAAATAAGTTAAAGCTCCTGAACTTGGGTTCCCACAGTTTTGCTGTCTATCATTTTATAGTCTAGAAACTTGGCAACCACGAACTTCTTCAAGCATGCATCTTCTGTCTTGTACTTCTTCTCAAGTGCGTCCCATAATTCTTTCGAAGTATTCATTGCACTGTACACATTGTACAAGTCATCTTCTAAAGCACTTAAGATATAGCCTTTGCAAAGAAAAGTTGCCTGCTTCCATGCCTCAATAACCATGAACTTTTCATTATCCGGCATGTCCGCAGCAGGCACTGGAGGCTCTTCACTAGTGAATTTCTACATACCAAGTGTGGTAAGCCAGAAGAATACCCTTTGCTGCCATCCTTTGAAGTTAGTTCCAGAAAATTTCCCCGATTTCTCAGCCGAGAGAACAACAGTGCGGCTTGACGAGGCTATCGTCGTTGCACCAACAGTCGCAGAAGGATTTCCATTTTCATTTGCCATTTCTTACTGTCAACAACAGAAGAAATCAATTAATGGCAAAACCAAAACAGTAAATAATACTATAATTAATAAATAGTAAGTAATAAAAACAACTAAGGTTTTTAATACTGTTTTACAGAAAAACGATGAAGTTTTTATGTTCTTCAAATCGTCTTCTGAATTTCAATACTCTAATAAAGTTTTTATATCTTCAAATAAGAATAGTAAAATTCAGACAGAATACAGAATATAATAAATATAATTTCCTTAAGATTGTTATGTATCTGTATTGTTGTAAGTAAATAAAACAGTAATCTTTCTGAAAAATAAAACAGAAAGCTAATAGAAACAATTCTGAAAAATAATATTCGAACTTCAAAATAATTTTTGAAACGTTGATGGAACAAATTGAGCCCACTAAATACACAGTGTGTCCTTAAGGAAATTATTCCCCTCAAGTACCCGAGGTTATGGAATATATCCTCCCAGGATAGAACGATTTAACTCACTAGAGTGTTGGTACCATAAATGCCGATGATCAGCGAACCACTCGATGGCAGCAAAACACACTGGAATTTTAGTGCAGAAGAAGAAGAAGATAATCAGAAAATTTCGTAAGTAAATATTCTGGGATTTGAAAGTCTATTTATAGCCAACTAGGTGATGTCTTCTGAAGAGGTTTGCAACCTTTCAGAACAGTCATGACTGTTGGAACAGGTGTGACCCTCTGAAGAGGTTTACAACCTTTTAGAATAATCATGGCTGTTGGAACATTTTTACGAGAAATTTAAAACAAATTTAAATTAATCCGGGAAAGAAAAACGGGCTAGACCGGACCGGATCGCATGTCATCCCTCCATTTTATTTCCCACCATTTTTCATTCACACCTCTTTTGCTATTATTTATTAAATAACAAACCCAACACTATCAACATGGAAGAAAACCACAGGCATTTTGAAATTCACACTACTAGAAATCAGGAAAAAAGCGACTAAAGTTGGTCGCTTATTGGCCAAAAAGCGACCAAACACGCCTGTTTCATATTAAGCTGGTCCCTTTACCTTAGGGACTAAAAGAACCAAATTTTTCGGGTAAAAAAAATAGCGACCAACTTTAGTCGATACAATATTTTAATATTATAATTTTGGCAATCGAAGTTGGTCTCTTTACGTAAATTATATTGTGTATTTATTTATTATTAATCATAAAATAGCAACCAACTTTGGTCTGTTAAAAAAATATTATATTTTAAAATCTGAAAAATAGCGATCAAAGTTGGTCGCTATACTATAAATATTTATAATTTATTTTTAAAATAATCGACCAAAGTTGGTCGCTAACTTGATGAATTAATTTTTTTTTTAGTAATAAGCGACCAACTTTGGTCGCTATATTTCCAGAAATTGTTAATTTTCTGGGAAATAGTGACCAAAGTTGGTCTCTTTTTGTGAAATCTGGGTTATATAGCGACCAACCTTGTCGCTATTTCCTAGAAAAATATTTTTTTAATAGAAAAGTGACCAAATAGTGACCAAAGTTGGTCGCTTTTTTTGGTATATTGCTGGGAGGAACTGCCTGTTATGGCAGCTACACCACCTGCCAGCTTATCAAAATTCCTAAATAGGCATTTTATGCCAACAACAACAACTAACAAGCAACAACAACAACTAAAAAGCAACAACAACAACAACACAATAACAACATTATAACGAACAAAGTATAAAGTTCAATAGAACTTTATACTTTAAGCTAACCAAACTAATAAGTTAACTGTTATTACAAAACCATTTGAAAACCGATTGTGTTTGTCTAGTATAAACTAATAAGTTCAACGATTGTTCTGTACATCATTATCATCACCGTCTGATGAACTTTCTTCACCATGACGGTATCCAGAATGGGCTATTTGTAGAGGATGGGAAGAACAATCACGGGGAGGACGGGAGGAACGAGCACGGGGAATGCGAGCCTCTGGCGATGACTCACGAGACCGGGGAATCGGAAAACAGCCAGAAGCTAGGAGAGATTTGATCTGCTCTTGCATGCCCTTGTACTGACCTTGCATGCCAGAGTACTACATATCTCTAAGCCTTTCTCTCTCCTTGGCGGCTTCTAGCTCGGATGTGAGCTTTTGTATAGTCTCCCGCATAGAGGAGAGGCTCTCCCCATCAAGTTGCTCGGATTGGGAGGAAGTCCCTATTCCTTGCATTCCCCACTTATAGTGATGGAATTTTTAATTAGGAAGCTCGTATACCTTCCCCCATTTTGGACCGCCAGCAGCCTGCGTCCACATTCTCTCAGCATCCTCGTCCGATAGTTGGATTGGCGCGCCCGACTCATTAGGTGGCTGACTGCGTATGAATTGCTCCACTTCAGCTGTGAAGCGACCCTATAAGAAAAATTACATTGAATTACTATTTCAAAATTTATATAAAAGTAAATCAAAATTCTTAATGAAAAGTGAAAACTTACATGTACAGTCGAGGCTCGGCCCTCGACCCACCTTTCTTGGTCCGTCTCTTTCTTCTTCGTTACAATATGAGTCTTCTTAAAGAGCTCATCTTGGTTCATCGGACGCCCCAAATTTTTTTCCTGAAAACTCATAAATTTTAGTTAATAAACAGAATATATATACTTTGAAAATTAAAATAAATCAAGCAATTACGTACCATTCTTCGCTTTATCGTCCCTAGGCTGATCGCACCTCCAGTGTGCAAGGATCCTCCCTTCTCAGATGCCCCTGCTTTCTTTCCTTTTTCACTCTTCTATGAGAACTCTGTTGTAAGCCATTGCCTTTGCAAATCATCCCACAAATCCTGAAGCAACCAGCCAGGCTTCTGGTTCAACCGCCTAGCTTTGGAGAAACAATGGGACAACCGCTTTTGAGCTTTTAGATGGAAATTTGCAGCCACTTCCGTGTTATAGCGGTGTTCCCATACACACTTGCTCTGTATTTCAAAAGTCAAGTATTATATGGAAATATCATATTTAGATAAAAATATCCTAAAAGCTATATTCAATATATTATACTTAGCTTTTATTAGCTAATAATTATTCAAAAGTTAAGTGCATTAACTGCTTATAATATAGTATATTAGTGCGCATATATATATATATATATGTGTGTGTGTGTGTGTGTGTGCGCATTAGCTAATAAAAGCTAAGTATTAATGCGCTTAACTTTTCATTAATTATGTATTAACGCACTAAGCTTTTATCGCATATATATAAAAGCTATATTCATTTAATATAAGCTAAATTTGATATAATTTGATATATATAAGCTAAGCTATATTCTATAATACATATTTAGATGGAAATATCATAAATATAAATAATTATATTGTTTAAAAGAACATTTATACCTTAAATTGATTGAAGATTGCCTCCTTGAGAGCGAATGAGAATTCACTCCAAGTCGCATAAGGACCATCATAAAGTTTTTTGGTGGCTTTTGTGATGATCCTTGTAGTAATATTACTAGGGATGAACCTGCAATTTAATAAAAAAAAACACATTAATATCTTAGTAAAACTGTACAAAACAAAAAAGTAAATATAACAAATAATACTCGTCACCCTCAGGGACTATGATGATCCTGCCATATTCATCATAATGCACCTCCTCGTCATCATCAGCATCATTGTCCGAAGCATGTACATCGAAGGCATGTGTGGAAGGTGTAGGGGGATTAGAGCTAGTATCTCGCAGGCGAAGGCCTGCAATAGATGGAGTCCCTGATGAAGATGGCTGTGTGCCCTGGGAATGCGAGTTCTGGGAGTGCGACATAGCTGTATGGGCCGCAAGTGGATGAGACACAGATAGCTGTGACCCATGTGGCTGTGACACGGATGGCTGTGATCCATGTGGATGTGACATGGATCGATGCGATCCATGAGCTGCTGATGGATGCGATCTATGTGGTAGTGAGGCAGGTGGACTATATGTAGGTCGTACGGTCCTATGGCGCTGTGAAGAAAGACATGGTGTTTGCACGAAGGTGTAGGGCTGGTGATGCGCTGGCAGCTTCGAATAGTCCTGTGGTGGAGGCGCAGCCATAGGCATAGGCACACGCATCTGTGAAGAGGCAGGAAGGGATTGAGTAGTATCTTCTACCCTCTTCTTTTGTTTCCTAGCCTTTTCTCGACTGCGAGAACCAGTAGGATCAATATTACCTCGACCCTTGCCTGTCATCAGCATAATATAATAAATAGTTAGATTGAAACATATAAAGAAACTAGCTATAAACGAGAGTTATTAAAGAAACCAACTTTTTAAAGTTGATCGACGTATAGTTCCTCGTCCGAGAATTCTTCTTCCTCACTAGTTTGAGCTTTATCAGTTGATTCTTCTTCCTCGTTTACTATAATTCTTACTTTATCTATATCAACTTCTTCCAATATGTGTTCAGGATGTTCCAAATCATTTTCTAAAACTTCGTCCCTATTTGGTGAACACTGAAAATATCATTTTGATACGCAACATCTAACACATTCTCGACTTCTACCCTACCCACAGCTTAGTTTTTATTACAACCCACCAATCAGACTTATTCTGCCGCAATGGATAAGGAGCATAATCCACTTGCCTAACATTATGTGCAATTATGAGAGGATCATAGCGATCATACTCCCTCGTATGATTAACCTCAATTATGTTGTATTGATTGTGTACTCTTGTACCTCTTGTTGGATGTGGGTCAAACCACTTGCATCTAAAGAGTATCAATTTCTTATTTGGCCAACCTGTATATTCTTGTTCTATTATTTCTTTGAGCACACTATAATAATCAATATCTCCATCTTGGTTGNATAACCATTCACAACGTACTTAGACATGGTTGTGACCTCAACCCCAGGTCCCCAAGATACATCTTTCAAAAATTGATTTACACCATTATTTGGATCATTTACCTGCATATTGTAAAATAAATTCATAAGTTAGCATAACTTCTAAACATTGTTTACCTACATAGTGTTAGAATATTTTAAGGAGAAACTTACAAATTGTTTGAACCATGTCTCAAATCTCGTATATACATCATCATGGCCAAATGGACCCACAAAGTGACTGTGACACATCAAATATTTTTTGTAGTTGCATTGAGATGTAATTGCAGTAATTTTTAGATTTTGATAACTACTAAATCAATACTTACTTGAGATATGGTACAACTTCGGGACAATTTAGCAACACGTGAAGTGTAGCTGACTTGTACTCCATATCACTCAAACTTCTCTTTCTAACATCCTTAGAAAATCGGCCTGGTTGATTGAATATGGACATAGGCAGATATAATGGATCATTCCTAAGGTCGACCGTGTGCCTGTTGGGACTATTCCTAGCACATAGCACATTACTCTCAAAATAATAAGAACAAAAATAGGCAGTTTCCTTCGCAAGATAAGCTTCACATATAGATCCTTCAATCCTATTCCTCTGGTTAACAAATTGTTTGCATTTTCCAATTGTCCTACATAATTTCAGGTTATCCAAGAAAATTTGTTTAAATTAAAACAAAAAATTTCATCAAACCTAAAATATGAACTCTCAAAGGGATACATCCATCTGCATTGAACAGACCCTCCAAGTCGTGCCTCGTGTACAAGGTGGATTGGAAGGTGTTCCATCATATCAAAAAACCCACATGAAAATATCTTTTCCATCTTAGTAGAAGTTACATGAATGTTCTAATCCATCCGGAGTATGTTTTCTTCCCTTAATATGGAAGAACACAAGTCTTTGAAAAACAAACTAATCTCTGTGATGGGTTTCCAGATTCTTTCAGGCAAACCAGAAAATGCAATAGGCACTAAGGTCTCCATGAAAACATGACAGTCATGACTTTTCAAATGGCTCAACTTCCCTACCTCTATATAAACTTTTTTCCCAAAATTTGACGCATAACCCTTAGGCATCTTCAATTTCGTTACCCAATCACAAATTTACCGTCTTTCCTCCAAAGTTAATGTGTAACTTGCTTTGGGCTTGAACACCTTACCATTGTTTTCTGTCTGCAAGTATAATTCAGGCCGCTTGCAATATTCTTGTAAGTTCATTCTAGCCTTCGGGTTATCCTTTGTCTTACCTTTAACATCCATCACTGTGTTGAACAAATTGTCAAAATAGTTCTTCTCAATATGCATGACATCAAGGTTGTGACGGAGAAGATTATCCTTCCAATACGGCAACTCCCAAAATATACTCTGTTTCGTCCAATTATGAGTAACACCGTATCCGGGGAATCTATAAGGTGGAGCTTCGGTAACTTTACTGAAGTTCTGGACCCTCTCCCAAATTTCCTCACCTGAAAGTATCGGAGGTGGGAAATCATATTCCATTTTATTCTTTTTGAATGCATTTTTCATCCTTCTAAACTTATGATTAGGAGGCAAGAATTGACAAGGAAAATCAAACCATGATTGCGTTCGGTCATATTTCAAAGTGAACGCTTTACTATTTTCCTTGTAGTAAGGACAAGCTAGCTTCCGAGCAGTCATTCACCCAGACAACATTCCATACGCAGGAAAATTGTTAATTGTCCACATTAAATTAGCACGCAAAATGAAATTCTACTTGGTTGATATGTCATATGTTTCAACACCATCGTACCATAAGTTTTTTAGCTCATCAATCAAAGGTTGAAAATATACATCAATCAAACTTTTCGAATTACGTGGACCAGGGAAAATACAATTTAAGAATATATATGGACTAGTCATGCACAACTCGGGTGGTAGATTATAAGGTGAAAGAAAGACATGCCAACATGAATATGGTGTGGTAGATACAGAAAAAGGCGTGAAGCCATCCGCACACAGACCTAATCGAACATTCCTTGGTTCACTAGCAAAATCTAGATATTTCCTATCAAAGTGCTTCCAAGCTTCTCCATCTGAAGGATGACACATAACACCAGGTGGTCTTCTATTTTTAGTGTCATCTTATAAAAGGAGCAGAACTCATCGACGCATATAATCTCTTTAACCTAGGTATAAGAGGTAAATAATGCATCGACTTGATAGCGACCATATTCCCACAGGAAAGTCTCTTGAAATGAGGCTTTTCGCAAAATTTACAACTGTCCAAACCTGCATCATCTTTATAATATAGCATGCAACCAGCTTCACAACAATCAATTCTCATTGACGAAAGTCCTAACTTAGAAACTAATCTTCTTGCCTTGTAGAAATCACCAGGTAATTCGATATCAGGGCCAACTAGTTCACGCATAAGGTCAATGAAGGAGTCCATGGCTCCTTGAGAAATTTTCCAAGCAGATTTCATACTTAGTAATCTAACTGCAACAGACAACTCAGAGTGCGAACTTCCGTTATGTGGTGGACGACTAGCTTCCTCTAAAGCTTCATAAAAACGTTTTGCATCATCATTAGGAGCTTGTTCAACATTTTCATTGGGCTCACCCCCAAAGTGCATCCCAAAAGCATCCGCAACCATATCATGAATTCTAGATTCACAATTTGTATTCTCCACCGACCTACTACTTTCACCCACAACCATGTTATAAAATATCCCACGGCTACCATCGATCTCTCCATGACTAGTCCACACAAAGTAATTCTCTATAAACCCCTTATTATAAAGATGAACCTTAACTTCCTCCAGTTTTCCAAACTTCATACAGTCACGCCTAACACAAGGGCACCTAATTACTCCTTGATTTATGTATGGCAGAAGTGACATTGCATGTCTAATAAATTCATCAACCCCTTCTACAAAATCCTCCCGCAATCCCCGCCGATTAGGATAATTTCTATAGTACATCCAAGTACGATGTTCTATCTATATAAATAAAGCAAGAACAAATTAATTTAGTTAATTCAAGTATTTTATACTGTATTCTTATTTAGAACAATGTATTTACAAGTACTCTTATTTAGGTATTGCTAATGTATGAATTGTTTCTTTTCACAATTTCACTCAATATAAATTAATACAAGAACTTCTACCTTAATTTCATAAATCTAATGTAGTTCAAACCAAAAACCCTAATACTAAATAGACAAAAATTCTGAAAAATTACATAAAATTATATAGAAAAAATTAAAAATTAAAAAGCTAAGAAGGTAGATTACTAACCTTGGTAGATTAAAAGGAGGATTAAAAAGTAGTGGTGGAAAGGGGTGGGGGACAGAGGCTCTGGCGACAGTGATAGCGGCGACAGTGGCAGCGGCGGTAGCGGCTCTGGCGACAGTGGCTAGGGGTGGGAGGATTGATTTGTGTAAGGGATATAGAGAAGGGGAGGAGAATATGTTGAGAGGGATTTTGGGAAATTTTTGGTAAGAAAATAAGACATTGGAAGGGCTAACCCGATTTTGACTCTGGATTTAAAAATAGCGACAAACTTTGGTCGCTATATTTGGTAGCCAATAAATATTGACTATTTTGACCAAAGTAGCGACCAAAGTTAATCGCTATATATAAAACAAAAATAATTTATTTTTAGTTCAATTTAAAATTATGTACATATATAGTATAAATTTTAGGATTTTAATTTATTTTAAGCTGTGTGTGTGTGTATATATATATATACATACACACACACACACACACACACACACTAAGTGTATAGTATATATATTTAGATATAGTATAGCGTAAGTATATATATTCGATATAACATTAGCTAATACACTTATACTTAGTACATAGTAAAGCGTAAGTGTATGTATATATATATATAAAAGCTACATTCGATATAACATTAGCTAATACACTTATACACAGTGCATAGTATAGCGTAAGTATATAAGTATATGTCACGACCCAAAATCCACTAAGGGTCATGGTGGAGCCGGACACCTCTGTCTGGCCAGCCAACTAAATTATCAATAAATTCCTCTTTTAACGCTTTTGAAAATCTAAGGTTTTTCTTTCCATTTTTCATAAATAAAAGTTCACTACTGAAATTTCAAATTTAAATAATAATAATTAGTACAAATCCATTGAAAACCATCCCAGAAACCCGGTGTCACAAGTGCATGAGCGACTACTGATAAGTAAAATAAAATACAACGTCTGTCCAAAATACACTGGACAGGGAATAAATAATAAAAGTGCAGAAAGGAACTACACTAGCTGCGGGTCGCCTCACAAATTGCAGCTCACCTAGTCCCAGAATTATCCATGCTGCTATGCCCAGTAGGTTGCTAGAAGTGTATATATACATGTGTAAAAAAAATACACAGAAGTGTAGTATGAATACGTAATCAACGTGTACTCAGTGAGTATTCCGCCTAATCCCGAAGGGGTAGAGACGAGATGGCCAACTTCGACACCCACTAGAGGTCATTTAACAATATTCTATAAGTGAGAGGATAATCATGGATTTATATAGAAATTCTAATAGTGAAGCCAGAAAACAGGTAAACGCCTTCAACAATAATTCAAGGGCTTCTAAGGTCTATTCTTTATTATCTCATCAGTTTATCAAGCCACGTGGGGCCAATTCCACATTTTAAATTTTCAAGTAAACAGATAAACATGCGCAAATCATACCGAGATGACGGCCCACTCCAACAGGAATGTAAATTGTGCACTGCCGAGGGTCGAGCGGCACGAACCATAGATGCATTTATTCTCACCGAGGCGTTCGGACCGTTCCATAAATAAACAAATATCCGGCTCGCGAATCATCCGTGCGATGCAGGCACACATAAAATACATGCTCGAGTAGGAAATTAAGAGTTTATCGGGGCTATTTTATCAAATAAAAACCAAATCCTCTTTTAACAATTCAAGAAAACAAAATTTAAATCCTTTTGAAATTCATTTACTAGTTCAACTTGATTTTTAACAATTCAAATGTCAATAAGGTTTCATATATCCCAAGTATAGCATGCTTTTG
>MU753456.1:0-37847 GCA_026770625.1 Nicotiana glauca | reverse complement strand
GTCTAAATCCATATATAAACCTTGTATATACTCAAAACTAGTAGAAATCACTTACCTCATGCTTGGTGATGAAAATGACGCTCAAAAGTTGCTCCAAGATCGCTTCCATGGAAGAAAGAAAAAGTGAAAATGAGCCAACTTCGATTTTTAAAGAAACCTCTCTGCCTCCAGCAATTTTTGCTTCCGCGGAAAATTTTTCGCTTCCGCGGACAAATTCCCGCTTCTGCGGAACATTTCCGCTTCTGCGGTTATGACAGCAACCAGCACTTCCTCGACACGAAAATGAGCATAACTCCCTCATACGATCTCCAAATTCGACGATTCTTTTTGCTATGGCTCTGAAATTACAATACAGAACTAATGGTTTAATTAAAACTTAATTTGGAGCTCATTTGCTTAATATGTTACCCCTTTATGTCCAAATAAACGGCGTTGAAACATCAAATAAGAGCGCGATTACCACCCGAAACACACCCGAGGCCCTCGGGGCCCCGACCAATCACACCAACCAGTCCCAAAACACATTACGGACTTGCTCGAGGCTTCAAAGCATAACAAACAACGCTAAAACCATGAATTACACCCCAATTCAAGCTTTATGAACTTTGAACTCTCCAACTTCTATTTCCAATGTTTAAACCTATCAAATCACGTCCGATTGACCTCAAATTTTGCACACAAGTCATATTTGACATTACGGACCTACTCCAACTTTCGGAATGAAATTCTGACCCCGATATCAAAAAGTCCACTTCCGGTCAAACTTCTCAAAAACCTTCAAATTTCTATCTTTAGCCAAATGGCTTCAAAATGACCCACGGACCTCCGAATTCACTTCCGATCGCGCTCCCAACTCCAGAATCACCATACGGAGCTACTCCCATTATTGGAATTCCAAACGGACATCGATAACGCTGAAATGTACTTCAAGCCAAACTTAAGAAATTTCTTCCAAAATGCTAACTTTCCACAATAGGTGCCAAAACGCTTCCGGGTTATCCAAAACCAGAACCGGGCATACACCTAAGTCCGATATCATCATACGAACCTGCTCGAACCTTCAGATCCTCATTCCAAGGTCGTTTACTCAAAAATCCAATCCTAGTTCATTCTTTCAACTTTAAGCTCTTGAAATGAGAATTTTCATTTAAATTTAACTCCGATCTTTCTGAATTTCAATTCCGACCATGCGAACAAGTCACAATACCTGAAATGAAGCTGCTCATGGCCTTAGACTGCTGAACGACGCGCTAGGGCTCAAAACGACCGGTCAGGTTGTTACATTCCCTCTCACTTAAACATACGTTTGTCCTCGAACGTGCTGAGAACTATACCGAAGTAGCCTGAAATCACTGCTTAGCACCTCGTGCACCTTCCTGTGCTACCACAACTTAGCTGAGCACATTAGCTCGATAAATTCTGAAGATACTCCCCTTTATTCAAGCAAATAAGCCTTGGAGCCCAATTCCAACATCCGGAATTCTATGCCAAGCCTACTTCCAACATACGATCACCGTATCAATCACTATACGCTGTTCTCAAACATGACTGCATAACTCTGTTGAATTCACACTTTGCATAACTTTACTCATAGGACCACAATAACATTTCTGTTCGAATTAATCGAAATTGCACGAATCTGGTGCTCCCATTGCACCTCATGACCTAAATAGGTCTTACTCTAACTATTATAATACCGCCACGACAGATGAGATGCCGAAATTCATAATCAACTACCGAGTCAACCAATCATCGAGTCTATACTTCTGATAAGAAACATTACCACATTCTGAACCAAATAATGATCTTCGCTCCTTAATATACTTCATATAATCGGATTGCACTGATCCTAAATCCCACAATCTCATCTCACCCAGTACGAACTGCTCAGGCAATAAGCCACTCCGAATGCGATCACAAGGCTCATATGATGCCACAATGTGCTAATAGGCCACCAATCTGAACACAACACAAATAGGAAATCGAACTCTGGAAGGAATTACCTAACCCCCGCACTAATACGAACTTTCCTTAGATGATAAGAAGCGAAACACACAAAAAATAACATATAGAGGACCAGAATCGACATCACACTGTTGCGGCGCGCAACCCGATCCAAATGACATACCAATGGCGGCGTGCCACCCGATCCACACATAAATCTCATATAAGGAGATTGCACTTCGAGCTAAATCTGCTCATTACAATAAAAATATCGAATTTCGATTGCAAGCACGCTCAGTGTATAATACCATCCCTAAAAAAAAGAAAACATAGCGCCATAGGCTACAAAACTCAAGCACAACTGAGGTATGATACAAGATCTGAATCTCAAGAGCCATTCTACTCACATAACATCATCGCTACGTGGAACCTCAACATATAAGAAAAATTTACCAAGCTGTCTCATAACTCATACGGTGCCATACATTATTACCTGGAATAGCTGATGACAAAATAACACCCCGACTGTCCCTCCATAAGGAACGCTCGCTGAAACGTACACAACTGGCCTGATATAAAGTCCTGCTCACATATAAATCAATCCACTGATCTCAAGCCGATTTCTGATTGCACCAACATGGCTAATAACCTTTCAAAGGTCCATAGTAACTCCCTTTTCCTCATAACACGTAAGAACAACCATCATAACCGGAGCAACCTCCTCAATTCATAACCCAATAAACAAAGTGCCCTCCAGGCATAAATTCTCAAATTTAGTGACATTACCATAATCCTCATACTTGGTTTAAATCTTTAGCCAATCAAGCGACTACCTGTCACACTTATACAATCTTCCAGTGGGACACGCTCCCACAGTCTTCCAAAATAAATAACGGGTCCGCACATCTAAACCACCAGACGCACTAACGCTGAAAAGCGATCAAGAATCCTTAATCAGGATGCAAAGCCTCTTTCACAACTCATCGATCTCAGGTAACGCTGAAGACAACACCGATTTACTTTAATCATTCAACCTTTACATGCTCATCCGAGCCTGTGACATCCTTACCAGCACCAAACTGCAACCTTGATCCTCACTCCGCATTTTCATGCTACTTGTGAGCACGTGATTTTTGCCCTATATGGATTACTCCCATAATATGAAAATAAAATAAATCTCTTTTCATTATTAGCAATTTTATGGATTTTCATGGCATTTTCTGTTAATCATTTGCATTTGTTTGTGTATGTTTATTTTATTTAAATCACGAAAAGTACAAAAATATCTTGCATTGCATTTAGGGTTTATTTTTACATTTTTCAGGTTACTTATTAAGTTAGTTATTTTATAAAAATGGAAAAATCACAAAAAATTGGCTTACTTTAGCATTTTGGCCTTTTAGCTTTAAATTAGTAATTTACTCTTTAAATTTAGGAGTAATTAATTTTTGTAGATAATTAGCCTCTTTAAAGATTAGATAAATTTAGGAGTTAATTGTGGATTTCAATTAATTATAGATAAAAAAGGGGGGAAATAATGAAGCAAAGAAAAAGGAAAATTTGGACTTAGAGCTGATTTGGGCCTCAAACTTGCTGAGCCCAAACATTTTTTTTCCTTAATAACCCCAAGCCCAACCCCTCTTCTTCTCACTAAACCCATGTAACCCAGCCCATTCCCAAACAATACATGGATTAATCACTCACAGAAGAGAATGAACGACGAGCCCTAGGTCATGAACCGCGACTATTCTTCTTCTCCACAAAATACACTCGAACCAAGCCCCAAATTCTTGCCAAAATTCAGGCGAGTGAAACCCAATCTCACAACTACGCGTTCAACCTTCCCTCCTCTTGCCATAGCGAACCGTTTCTGACAGATTCCCTCTTCTCACATGCTCTCTTTGATTTTATTTCGGATTTTTACCTTTTGGATGATATATGGAAAAATGGGGCGTCGGATTGAATTGAATTCGATCGATTCTCTCCATTTGTCCGTTTTTCATCATAAGAAGGGAAAAATCTCAGAATTCGAAAAAAAGAAAATATGTTGAGGAGAGGATTTTCATTGGAGGGATTTCTTGGAGATGAAGGGAGAAGGTTCGAGTAGTTTTAAGAATATCTGAGGGCCTATATAAGGTGAAGCAATTTCTTTTCAAGGGGAGGGGGCGAACAAAAATTCAGGGAAAAAGTTGAAAGGTTTTCTAGGAACTAAGGGTTTTTCTGAGTGGATTTTCTTCTTTGACGAGTTCATTCAAAGTTTAAGAGAAACATAGATACAACTTTTTTTTTTCTTATTTTTTTTGAATTCGAATTTGAGTTATAAGGAGATAAAATTGAGGTTCAAGCTGGGTTTTTCTACTATCGTCTTGCTGATTTATTGCTGAACCTCGCTAGGATTTGGAGTCGAGAAGTGTATTGTCAAGTCTATATTTGTTATAAAAGAGATTTGCAGCTTCATGTTCAATCTTCCTCTATTTTATTCTTGCGATTCTGTTTTGTTTCAGTATTTTGAACTATGAGTTTCAGTCTGGAATAGTTTGTTTTGTGTTATAATCGAACATCTCTTTTGACTAAATCTATTCGCAATGGTGGTATGTGTTGAAGTATTTTCAGTTAGTAGAAGTCGATTTGAGTAGTCGTCTTCCATTTCCTACATGTCGTGACTGTTACTCAGGCTCGAAGTATATTCTGAATTAAGATGTCATCGCTTTCAAATGAACGATGAGTTCAGCTTTGAGAATCACGAGCGAGCATGAAACTATGAAGTTACTTCTTATATGTGTGCTTTACAGACCCTAAATGACATGTTTCTGTGAACTCTCTTTGTTCATCAGATTTTTGTTTTTTTTTTAAAATTAGAATTCATAGAATTGTTTGGTTTTCTCTTTCCTTTGATCTCGTAACTATTTTGCCCTGTTCTTGCAGGTTTGGAGTTGCTGAAGCTCTCCTTGATGGTATGTGCTCTTCATGGCTTATCAATTTGAGATGACCATCCAGGTTCATGTTTCCAGCAGCCATTTCTGCCTGTCGAGCTTCTGAAAATAGAATTTAATATAAAACTTGTTAGTAGTGTGTTCTGTTGTCCTTGAAATCAGTTTGTATTTTCTAGCCACTCCTGAATCTTTTGTCCTGTGTTTCAATGGTTAAAGGGTTGTCACGCATAGCTGGAGATATGGATAATCATGTCCTTTCTTCAACTTTCTAACTCATTTTTTGTTGATTTAATATGATAAAATCCAAGGCTTAATTAGTTTAATGAGTGTTGAAGAGATAACTTAGAGGGGATTGACTTGGACCCGTTTCGATTGAGCTTTCTGAGGTCGTAATTAGATTTTCACATTTTGTGGCCTATTTTTGCTCAGATCTGATTTGTGTGATATGAGGGGTCAAGTTGATTAGATTTCATGATTGTTGATTGGCATTCAAAACCTGATTCTCTCATTCGTAGAGTTTTCTGTATAAAAGATTCTAACTCTCTCAAGTAACCAGTAGTTCATGTTTTGATCAAAGTGACATGATTCGTTTCTTGTGATGTTCATGACTCCGTTTTCATTATCTGGTTTTGAACTTAACAATTGGAGCATAAACTAAATTTGAGTGTGTTGTTGGCTGACGCTGGTTTTGCTTATCGCTGCCGTTAAGGATTTTTTTGATGTCCATTAGTAAAGTTGGAATATGATAGAACTTTCACCTTAATAGTTAACTTAGTTGCTTGTGCGAACCACCTGCCGCCTCACGCATGTGTTGGACTGCCATGTTCGATTTTCTTCTGAAAAGTATGCTTTACTTTGTGGATGGAAGTTGAAATTTGCCTTCAAGCTTATGTATTGAATCTTTCCTTCTGAGTTGCTTATGACTGAAAAATGGTGCCTTGTGCTAAGGAAGATTGTTCTCATGATATCAAGTACTTATAAGTAAAGGAAATTTCATGTACATGCTGCATTATCAAAATCAGTAAGAGGCACAAGTGAGAATGAAGGAGGAGCTCGGTTAGGCCAAACCTGCTCCTATCATACAATGATTTACCATTTCTTAATGTTATTCCTTTCCCTTCTATTTTTTTTTGTCAGATCATTATATTTGCTTTTCTTCTGTGTGTTTTAGCTCTTATCATGCATTATTGGTCAGGTTTTTAGCTTTGCTTCTTTTCTCAAATTGATGATCAGCGCTGCTTCCTTTTTGGCAATATGAATAGATCGTATCAGTTGGGTTTGCTCATTGTGTGCGATAGGTTCACAAGTAATTGTTTGGGCACAAAGTTATTTTCATAATTTATGGCCCTATGGCAATCTCATCGTAGCTTGGGAAAAAAGATTAATAAACATTCGTAGTTTGTTGTAGTTGAGTAAAACCCTTTAAAAATTATATTAGGAATATGAGAAATTAACTCATAAATATAAAATTGAGTTTTAAATTAGGTAGCGGGTTCAAGCTAAAAGGGTTTTTTCCTTTGTTTGAATCCGGACTTGAATTCGAAGCTCGAATTTATATTTATGGATTAATTGACCTTTAGAGACGAATAACAATAAATAGAAAATTTTAGTTTGCTTTAGGGTTGGCCTTTTAATAATAATATGAGACGAGCCTCGTCAAACAAATATACAAATTGCGGGGCCCTCATCAATTACTTAATTCAAAAATGCTTAGTATTCGGGACATGCCATTTAGCGAATTTCACAGCCTTCCCAAAAGATAACAACATGTTAGCTGCTTTAGGCGCATTTTTAATAAAATTACCTTCCTAAATACGGGTGTGCATTTCATACGACCCAAATTCAAATCTGAAAACGTTGAATAAGAACATGTCGAGGATTCGGGTGCATTTCATGTGACGTGATCCGAAAACATGTCCTTAAACGACGTTCACTTTCTTAAACAAAATAACTAAAGCGGTAATTAATTCTTAAATTGCACAAATAGGATAACATATGTAAAAAAACAAATTTAGCCAAATATAGCAGTTGAGCGACCGTGCTAGAACCACGGAACTCGGGAGTGCCTAACACCTTCTCCCGGGTTAACAGAATTCCTTACCCGGATTTTTGGTTCGCGACTGTTAAACAGAGTCAACCCTTTCCTCGATTCGGGATTCGAAGGGACACCATAAAACTCCCAAGTGGCGACTCTGAATCTTAAATAAAAACAAATCCCGTTTCTATTGTCCTTTAAGTAGAAAAATTCCTTTTTTATTATACCCTTCACGGGGTGTAGTAAAGCTTACAGAAAAAGGAGGTGTGACACTACTCACTGCACCCAATGTGCCAATATACGATAGAACACGATTTTCATCGTAACTCCGGAATCATTAATATTTTAACACTTCATCACATGAGAACTTTTTACTTACTCATTTCAGGAGAATCATAGCAACACACAGGTAAATTCCCATAACCGTAGGATATGCAAATCTCTAAGTAGTGTTCCAGGACACCATAGTCCTTCCGGAATCCACTTCCATTTAACAAGCCGTAACAGAAGAATGCTTCTGAATAACATCAATTACGGCGGCCGACAAACCTCACTCGTACCGCCACCAATCATACGCATAACTCGATCATGCTGAATGAACTGATCACAGACCCCAACATGCCAAATTCAACTATGTCTGATCAATACCTTTCCTTCAAATTTATCCTTGATTGCTTTGGAAATAATACTAACTCTCTTCAACACATAACATACTCCCTCCACACTCACCCCGAGTGACCTGGAGTCACGAGACCATGCTGTCTCAAATCCCATGAACTATTTCATATTTCTCAAATGCTACACACAAGTCAAAATATTATAGAACATTTTGGGCACCCTCTCATGAGCTGTTACAAATCTTGATCCTTAATTGTACTCATAGGCTCAAATTCATTAGGCACCACACTTTATCCCTTAGGATCTACTGGGACCGTTGTTGAGAGCCACCCGCTCTGACTTGGTCCCGAATATAATCAACTCCATGAACCTCCTAGCATATTAATACCCTCTCAACAAAGCACCTGGCAGAATTACTCCCCTTTAAACCCGCTTCTATACAAGGCATAAATCCTGAATTCTTTCCCAAGTTCAAACATGAGCCCATAAGGCCAACCGTAGCACATCTTTAATAATTCCTCTACTCAATTCTCCACTTATGGTCTTTCTCCGTAGCTGAGATAACCCATCAAGATATTAATAACTGGAAACCTCGCAAGTAGTTAACCATGCAACCCAAATCAGAAACGGTGGGACTCTCCCACTTAGCTTGAAGTCATTATTACAAAACTCTGGAGTTCACCAGGATTCTTAATCTTTTTTTTTAAAAATAACCTTGCACAATCGATCACCAGCATTCTCGATATCCTAGCGTAGAAATCCAATTTGATACTCTAAATCATTGACAACATCCACACAATAGTTCCCTTTGTTGCACAACCTGTAGAACTCTACGCAGAAGCCTCGCCAACCACACGACCGCTAACTGCTCATAGGAAATAACCCCCTAAGTCCAAGCTCACTCCCTAGCTACACAAGTCCATTCACCCCTCGTGGACATCCATTAAATGTGCGACAACATCCTTCCCCTTCAAAGTCATGCTACATCTTTCTTCTTTTCAAGTAGCTCCTTTCCGTCATACCAAATCTCCTCCCGCATAACAACCCCGTGCTTCGAATTAAATCTACAGACTCCCATTGCTCGTCGCTAAAATCCCAGATTCTTCCAAACTATCCTTAGGCGCATAGTCATCCTACTATCAATCCCATATGCAACATCCGCCACTCTCCCACTTTGGGCAACCTCGCTCCTTTAATCAACTGCTCGACCTACGCTTCTTATACCTGGCCTTATAGAAGTTCAAAACTCCGTCTGACACTTCCCACATATTTTCTCATCTTTTGCCGCTCAGTTGTTACTTAATAAAATACATCTTCATAGAACTTGAACCCACAAATCGCTACTCACTTAAACCCTTCCGAAGGTCATCTTTATCGAACCGCCAACATTTGCAATACTAATTCAATCCGGAACTGTTGCACCCTGCGATATCTGATAGTTGTACCTCCAATACTATTTCACAATATCCTACTATAAAGGCGAATTGTAGCAGATTATAACACCAATAAATTAGTACGTTCCATTAGGGCCACGACGCCCCATCATAGAAGAAAGCTCCATCATACTTGCAAATACCAGGTCTCACTACTTCCACCAACCCATATCTGACCATCCTTAGTCCGACTGTCTTTCCCTTGCCGGGAATAAAATATTGAATCCCTTAATTACATGCTGAGTCAACCTCCCTTCAATTCATTTACTGCCCTGATGCATGGACAAACATCCTACCATCACAATCACATTGCGGAATAATCACTCATAAGCATCCTGGCAACCTGTGCCTAGCCTCAAGGCTCTGAGAAGTTCTGTTACTGAGCTGAAACCATATAAGTTCCCTCCGTAATGTGACTATAATAGTCCAACCAACTATATCGGAAAAATCATCCCGTACCACATTTGTAGTGCCATTGCAATCCTTCAATTTTCGATTTATAACAAGCGCTCGCGTAAGATTGAGTAGGAAGAAATCAAAGGCATAAGCCTCAAAGAAATTGAACCGCACGATAAGGAAATCAAGAAGGGAAGTACTCCTAATAGTCCTGCAGCCTCCCGAGGATAAGTACAGACGTCTCCGTACTGATCCGCGAGACTCTACTAGACTTGCTCATGACTCGTGAGACCGACGAAAACCTAGTGCTCTGATACCATGTTGTCACGACCCAAAATCCACTAAGGGTCGTGGTGGCGCCGGACACCTCTGCCAGGCCAGCCAACTAAATTATCAATAAATTCCTCTTTTATTGCTTTTGAAAATCTAAGATTTTTCCTTCCATTTTTCATAAATAAAAGTTCACTACTGAAATTTCAAATTTAAATAATAACAATTAGTACAAATCCGTTGAAAACCATCCCAGAAATTTGGTGTCACAAGTGCACGAGCGACTACTGATAAGTAAAATAAAATACAACGTCTATCCGAAATATAGTGGAAAGGGAATAAATAATAAAAGTGCAGAAAGGAACTACACTAGCTGCGGGTCGCCTCGCAAATTGCAGCTCACCTAGTCCCATAATTATCCATGTTGCTACGCCCAGTAGGCTGCTAGAAATGTATATATACATGTGCAATAAAAATGCACAGAAGTGTAGTATGAGTACGTAATCAACGTGTACTCAATGAGTATTCCGCCTAATAACGAAGAGGTAGAGACAAGATAGCCAACTTCGACACCAACTAGGGGTCATTTAACAATATTCTATAAGTGCGAGGATAATCATGAATTTATATAGAAGTTCAAATAGTGAAGCCAGAAAACAGGTAAACGCCTTCAACAATAATTCAAGGGCTTCTATGGTCTATTCTTTATTATCTCATCAGTTTATCAAGCCACGTGGGGCCAATTCCACATTTTAAATTTTCAAGTAAACAGATAAACATGCGCAAATCACACTGAGGCGACGGCCCGCTCCAACAAGAATGTAAACTATGCACTGCCGAGGGTCGAGCGGCATGAACCATAGATGCATCTATTCTCACTGAGTCGTTCGGTCCGTTCCATAAATAAACACATATCCTGCTCGCGAATCATCCGTGCGATGCAGGCACACATAAAATACATGCTCGAGTAGGAAATTAAGAGTTTATCGGGGCTATTTTATCAAATAAAAACCAAATCCTCTTTTAACAATTCAAGAAAATGAAGTTTAAATCCTTTTGAAATTCATTTACTTGTTCAACTTGATTTTTAACACTTCAAATGTCAATAAGGTTTCATATACCCCAAGTATACCATGATTTTGGGTCCTAGACTACCCGGAAAATAGCATAATAGTAGCTATGCACGGACTCTCGTCACCTCGTGCGTGCGTAGCCCCCCAAAATTAGGAGCACATAATCAATTTAACTCACCTATGGGGTAATTTCCCCCTCGCAAGATTAGAAAGGAGACTCACCTTGCTCCGAAGATCCACAAACGGTATTCTACATTCTTCCGAAGACTTGCAACGACGCATAATGCTCCAAAACTAGCCAACGATCATACAAATCCATTAATATACGCTCAATTATACTTTACAACCCAATTTATAATAATTCCTAACCCCGAACAAAAAGTTGACAAAGATGCCCTCGGGCCCACGTGCCCGGAATTCGAAATTTCTCGAAGATAAACTTTACCCATGACCATAGGAACTCAAAGATATAATTTTCTCTTAATTCCATACTCAAAATCGTGGTCAAAACTCAAGAATACAAGTTTTCTAGGTCTTCCCTCAAACCCCAAGTTTTCTACAATTTTACAAATCAAAATCCATGCATAAACCTTGTATATACTCAAAACTAGTAGAAATCACTTACCTCATGCTTGGTGATGAAAATGACGCTTAAAAGTTGCTCCAAGATCGCTCCCATGGAAGAAAAATGAAGTGAAAATGAGCCAACATCGATTTATAAAGAAACCTCTCTGCCTCCAGCAATTTTCGCTTCCGCGGCCAAATTCCTGCTTCCACGGTCCCGCTTCTGCGGTTATGACAGCAACCAGCACTTCCTCGACACGGAAATGATCATAACTCCCTCATATGATCTCCAAATTCAACGATTCTTTTTGCTATGGCTCCGAAATTATGATACGGATCTAATGGTTCAATAAAAACTTAATTTGGAGCTCATTTGCTTATTATGGTACCCCTTTATGTCCAAATAAATGGCATTGAAACATCAAATAAGAGCGCGATTACCACCCAAAGCACACCCGAGGCCCTCGGGAACCCGACCAATCATACCAACCAGTCCCTAAACACATTACGGACTTGCTCGAGGATTCAAATCATAACAAACAACGCTAAAAACATGAATTACACCCCAATTCATGCTTTATGAACTTTGAACTCTCCAACTTCTATTTCCGATGTTTAAACCTACCAAATCACGTCCGATTGACCTCAAATTTTGCACACATGTCATATTTGACATTACGGACCTACTCCAACTTCCGGAATCGAATTCCGACCCCGATAACCAAAAGTCCACTTCCGATCAAACTTCTCAAAAACCTTCAAATTTCTATCTTTAGCCAAGTGGATTCAAAATGACCCACGGACCTACGAATTCACTTCCGATCGTGATCCCAACTCCAGAATCACCATACGGAGCTACTCCCAGTCTCGAAATTCCAAACGGACATCAAAAACTCTGAAATGCACTTTAAGCCAAACTTAAAAAATTTCTTCCAAAATGCTAACTTCCACAATATGCGCCATAACGCTCCCGGGTTATCCAAAACCAGAACCGGTCATACACCCAAGTCCGATATCATCATACGAACCTGCTGGAACCTTCAGATCCCCATTCCGAGGTCGTTTACTCAAAAACCCGATCCTAGTTCATTCTTTCAACTTTAAGCTCTTGAAATGAGAGTTTTCATTTAAATTTAACTCCGATCTTTCTGAATCTCAATTCCGACCATGTGAACAAGTCACAATACCTGAAATAAAGCTGCTCATGGCCTTAGACTGCTGAACGACGTGCTAGGTCTCAAAATGACCAGTCATGTCGTTACAGTATATATATATATACACACACACACGCACGCTTCATAGTACTATTCATCCCTTGTATTACAAAAGTGTTAACGGTTAATATTTATATTATTTATTTAGTAAATACAAAAGTGATTATTAATTTTGACCAATGTTGACCTAAATAGCGACCAACTTTGGTCGTTAAATATACATAATTTTAAATTAGCGACCCAAGTTGGACGCTAAATTTAAATCAGATTTATTTATCTTTCATATAAAATTTAAAATATTAATATTATTGTTAAACATTAGAACTGGGTCCCAGGTTAGCGACCAAAGTTGGTCTTTATTCTACTGAGCGACCAACATTGGTCGCTAAAGTTGAATTATATTTATTTATATTTTATAAATTTTTTTAAACAAAATTATAATTATTAAAATTTTATAACTGGGTCCCAAATTAGCGACCAAAGTTGGTCTCAATCTGTTTACTCTTTATGTAGCGACCAACTTTGGTCGCTAATTTTAAATTTTATTTATTTATATTTTATATTTTTTTAAAATAATATTATAATTATTAAAATTTAATAAATGGGTCCCATTAAGCGACCAACGTTGGTCGCTAATATGAGTAATTCTTTGACCAAGCAAGTCTGACCAGACTGGTCAACAGTTTAACAAAATTTTTGACCAAGTTGCGATCAATGTTGGTCGCTAATTTATTTAAGAGTTAATACCCTTAAACCCGCCTAAACTATACTATTTTTGTCAGTTTACTACCTAAACTATTGAGTGTCCCCAGAAACCCCCTGAACTATATCAACCTTCGTATAAAAAAAACCCATCTTCTGCAGTTCCCAAGCCGCAGAAGCGAAAATACCAGAAGCCTGCTACAAATTTCTCCTTCCAACTCCATAACTTGCCCGTTGAGCATCCGAAACACACCCGAGGCCCGGGACCTCAACCAAAATCACTAATACCACCTAATACCTCATTCAAACTTGTACAAATCCTTAAAACACCTAAAACAACACCGAAAATCCACTTAAATCAAAGATTCAAGCCTAAGAACTTCAAATTCCAACAAAACACGCTTTCGATCAAAAACATAACCGAACCTTGCTCGAATGACCTGAAATTTTGTACACACATCCCAAATGACATGACGGAGCTACAGCAACTTCTGGAATTCAAATCCGACCCTCAGATCAAAAACTCACTATCGGACCGGAAACTTCAAAAATTCAAACTTCGGTATTTCAAGCCTAAATGAGCTATGAATCCCCAAAATACATTCCGAACATGCTCCCAACCTCAAAATGACCTAACAGAGCTAACGGAACCATCGGATTTCCATTCCGAGGCCGTCTTCATACTGTTCCAAATACAGACCATTTTTCAACTCTTAGCTCTCATTTAGCGACTAAGTGTCCCAAAACACTCCGACTCCTAACACCGAATGTCCTGGCAAACCAAAATAGCAGAAAAGAACTTAGGGGAAGCAGTTAATGGGGAATCGGGGCACAAATTCCAAAAATAACCGGTCGGGTCGTTACATCCTCCTCGGTGAACTAGGGTCGTGACAAGTTGGTATCAGAGCTCTAGGTTCATAGGAGTCACGGAACACAGGCCGATTTATTAGAGTCTCGCTGATCGGTATGGAGACGTCTGTATTTATCTACGAGTGGCTATGTAACTGTTTAGGAAAAATCTTCATTTCTTTTGAATTCCTTGTCGTGTGATATTTAAACATCAATTCTAAACTTTTGTCTTCTATTCTCTCACAGATGGTGAGGACACGTGCTACACGAGAGGACCAGGCACCCGCACCCCTGCTGCCGCCGTCGTCAGAGGCCGAGGCTAGGGTAGAGTCGAGGACGTGCACGAGGTGCAGCCACAGCACCCGCGTGGGCTGGCCTGAGGTACCACCAGCAGATCCAGTTGGAGCCCAGGCACCTGGTACACCTACTACAGCTACTACTACTACATCGCTCCAGGAGACTCTGGCTCAGTTCATGAGCATGTACACTACCTTGGCTCAGGCGGGGTTGCTTCCCCTTGTCCCAGCCACATCCCAAGCTGGGGGAGGGGCCCAGACTCTTGCAGCCCGCACTCTTGAGCAGAGAGTGCAGATGGAGCAGGTCCTAGAGGTTATTCCGGTACCGCCTGCAGCACCAGTTTAGCACGAGGATGGGTTAGCTGCTTCAGAGGACGAGCAACGTAGACTTGAGAGATTCAAGAAATATGATCCTCCAATGTTCAGTGGACTAGCATCAGATGACGCCCTGGGATTTTTGGAGGAGTGTCATCGCATCCTTCGCACTATGGGCATAGTGGAGTCTAGCGGGGTTTCTTTCACCACCTTTCAGCTTCAGAGAGCCGCCTATGATTGGTGGCGTGCTTATGAGATAGACAGTCCAGTCGAGGCTGCTTCACTGACTTGGACCTAGTTCTCAGACATGTTCATGAGAGAGTTTGTTCCCCAGAGCCTCAGGAATTCATGGCGCGTGGAGTTTGAGCACTTGTGCCAGGGTGCTATGACAATTTCAGAGTATGCCATCCATTATACCAGGTTGGCTAGACATGCATCGGCTTTGGTTGCCACAGTCCGAGAGAGAGTTCAGAGGTTTATCGAGGGTTTTATTCCGCCTATCCGGTCCAGCATGGCTCGAGAGTTAGAGATGGATATTCCTTACCAGCAGGTAGTGAGCATTGCTAAGAGGATTAAGGGCATGCTCTCCAGGGTGCGAGGGGAGAGGGAGGCCAAGAGGTCTCGAGAGTCGGGTCACTACTCTGGTGCCCACCCCATCAGCAGGTCGTTATGGTAGAGGTTATTCTAGTCGCCCTGTACATTCGGCTTTGCCAGCAACCGGCAGTACTCCAGCTCCGCCTGCACCTCAGGAGCCTTATTATGCACCTCCGATTTCTAGCGCACCTCCTACGCGAGGTGCTTTCAAAGGTCAGTCCAGCGGGCCTAGTTCCAGCCAGTCACAGCCACTGCGTCCTCCCAGAGCTTGCTATGAGTGTGCTGACACCCGTCATGTGGTGAGGGATTTCCCTAGACTAGGGAGGAGTGCACCTCCATAGACTGCTCAGCCACAGCGTGCTCCTCAGAGTTCTCAGGCTATGGTCCCAGCTCCCGCTGCTACCCCACCTGCCCAGCCAGCTAGGGGTGGAGGCCGGGGAGATAAAGGCCGCCCTCGAGAGAGGGGCCGGGCCAGATATTATTGTATTCATGCTGGCACTGAGGCTGTTGCATCCGATTCCATCATCACAGGTATTATACTAGTTTGTCATAGAGAGGCATCGGTTCTATTCAATCCAAGCTCTACTTACTCTTATGTGTCTTCTTATTTTGCTTCACATTTGGGTGTGCCTCGGGATTCTTTGAGTTCCCCCGTTTATGTTTCTACTCCTGTGGGAGAATCTCTTGTTATGGACCATGTTTATCGGTCATGTCTGGTTACTATTCGTGGTTTTGAGACCAGGACAGGTCTATTATTACTCGGTATGGTTGACTTTGATATTATTCTGGGCATGGACTGGTTGTCGCCCCATCATGCTATTCTTGATTGTCACGCCAAGACCGTGATGCTGGCTATGCTAGGTGTTCCACGTATTGAGTGGAGTGGTACTTTAGATCATACTCCCAGTAGAGTTATCTATTTCCTTAAAGCTCAACATATGGTTGAGAAGGGGTGTGCCGCTTATTTAACTTATGTGAGAGATGTCAGTGTTGACACCCCTTCTGTTGATTCAGTTCCAGTGGTACGGGATTTCCCCGATGTGTTTCCAGCTGATCTTCCAGGCATGTCGCTCGATAGAGATATCGATTTTAGCATTGATCTGTTGCCGGGCACTCAGCCCATTTCTATTCCTCCGTATCGCATGGCTCCTCCTGAGTTGAAGGATCAATTGCAAGAAATGCTGGGTAAGGGTTTCATTCGGCCCAGTGTTTTACCGTGGGGTGCTCCTATCTTGTTTGTGAAGAAGAAGGATGGTTCTATGCGTATGTGCATTGATTATCGCCAGTTGAACAAAGTTACAGTGAAGAACCGTTATCCTTTACCTCGTATTGATGATCTGTTTGACCAGCTTCAGGGCGCACAGGTATTTTCCAAGATTGATTTGCGCTCGGGTTACCATCAGTTGAAGATTTGGGAGCCAGATATCCCGAAGACTTCCTTCAGGACTCGGTATGGTCATTACGAGTTCCTGGTTATGTCATTTGGGCTGACTAATGCCCCGGCAGCTTTTATGCATTCGATGTACAGTGTATTCAGGCCATATCTTGACTCTTTCGTCATTATTTTTATTGATGATATTCTGGTATATTCTCGGAGTCGGGAAGATCATGAACAGCACCTGAGGAGCGTGCTTCAGATTCTGAGAGAGAAGAAATTGTATGCAAAGTTCTCAAAATGTGAGTTCTGACTGAGTTCTGTTGCATTCCTAGGCCACGTGGTATCGAGTGAGGGCATTCGAGTGGATCCGAGGAAGGTAGAGGGCGTGCAGAGTTGGCCCAGGCCCTCCTCAGCTATAGAGATTCCCAATTTCCTCATCTTGGCGGGTTATTACCATCGCTTTATGGAGGGGTTTTCGTCGATTGCGGCCCCTATGACTAGATTGACCCAAAAGGGTGCCCCATTTTAGTGGACAGAGGAGTGTGAGGCGAGCTTCTAAAAGCTCAAGGCAGCTTTGACTTCAACCCCAATCTTGATGTTGCCTACCGGTTCGGGGTCCTATACAGTTTATTGTGATGCCTCACGGGTTGGACTTGGAGCGGTGTTAATGCAGGATGGTAGGGTGATTGCCTACGCGTCCAGACAGTTGAAGGTATATGAAAAGAACTACCATGTCCACGATCTTGAGTTAGCTGCTATTGTTCATACCTTGAATATTTGGCATCATTATTTGTACGGGGTGCCTTGTGATATCTACACTGACCATCGGAGTTTGCAGCACTTGCTTAAGCAGAAGGAACTGAATATGCGTCAGAGGAGATGGTTAGACTTGTTAAAGGATTATGATATTACTATTCTTTATCACCCGGGCAAGGCCAATGTGGTAGCCGATGCCTTGAGTCGCCGGGCGGAGAGTTTGGGGAGTTTGGCATATTTACTAGCCTCAGAGAGACCCATGGTGATGGATGTTCAGGCTTTAGCCAGCCAGTTCGTGAGATTGGACCTTTCGGAGCCCAGTCGGGTTCTAGCCTGTGTGGTTTCTCGGTCTTCCCTATTTGATCGCATCAGGGAGCGGCAACATGATGACCCTCATTTGCTTGTCCTTCAGGATAGAGTTTGGCGTGGTGATTCTAGAGATGTCACCATCGGCGATGATGGGGTATTGAGGATGTAGGGCCGGATTTGTTTGCCCAATGTCGATGATCTTTGAGAGTTGATTCTAGCAGAGGCCCATAGTTTGCGGTATTCCATCCATCCGGGTACCGCGAAGATGTATCAGGACTTGAGGCAGCACTACTGGTGTAGGCGGATGAAGAAGGATATAGTTGACTACGTGTCTAGATACCTCAACTGCCAGCAGGTGAAGTATGAGCACCAGCATCCCGGTGGGTTGCTTCAGCAGATAGAGATCCCGGAGTGGAAGTGGGAGCGTATCACCATAGACTTCGTATCTGGACTCCCACGGACCATGAAAAAGTTTGATTCTATTTGGGTCATTGTGGATCGGCTGACCAAGTCCGCTCATTTCATACCTGTATGTACCGCTTATTCATCGGAGCGCTTGGTGGAGATTTATATCACGGAGATCGTCCGTTTGCATGGTATTCCAGTTTCTATCATCTCAGACAGAGGTACTCAGTTTAACTCGCGGTTCTGGAGAGCCGCGCAGTAGGAGTTAGGCACTCGGGTGGAGTTAAGCACGGCATTTCACCCCCATACGGACGGACAGTCCGAGCGCACTATTCAAATTCTAGAGGATATGCTCCGTGCGTGCGTGATTAAGTTTGGAGGGTCATGGAATCATTTCCTGCCACTGGCGGAGTTTGCTTATAACAACAGTTATTAGTCCAACATTCAGATGGCACCGTATGAGGCCTTATATGGTAGGAGGTGTAGATCTCCGGTGGGTTGGTTTGAGCTGGGTGAGGCTAGGCTATTGGGCACAAAGATGGTTCAGGATGCAATGGAGAAGGTTAAGGTGATTCAGGATAGACTTAGTGTAGCCCAGTTCAGACAGAAGAGTTGCGCGGACAAGAAGGTTCGTGATGTTGCATATATGGTAGGTGAGCGGGTTCTGCTTCGGGTCTCGCCTATGAAGGGCGTCATGAGGTTTGGAAAGAAAGGGAAGTTGAGTCCAAGGTTTATTGGGCCTTTTGAGATCTTGAGGCGAGTTGGGGAGGTTGCTTATGAGCTTGCCTTACCTCCCAGCCTAGCCGGAGTTCATCCGGTATTTCATGTTTCTATGCTCCAAAGATATCTCGGTGATCCGTCGCACGTGTTGGATTTCAGTTCAGTCTAGTTGGACAAGGATCTATCGTATGTTGAGGAGCCAGTGGCCATTTTGGACAGGCAGATCAGAAAGTTGAGGTCAAAGAACATTGCTTCAGTGAAGGTCCAGTGGTGGGGTCAGCCGGCCGAGGAGGCGACTTGGGAGACCGAGCAGGATATGCGCAGCCAGTACCCTCATCTTTTTGCTACTTCAGGTATGTTCTCTATGCTCGTTCGAGGACGAACGAATGTTTAAGTGTAGGAGGATGTAACGACCTGGCCGGTCATTTTTGGAATTTACGCCCCGATTCCCCATTAACTGCTTCCCCTAAGTTCTTTTCTACTATTTTGGTTTGCCGGGACGTTCGGTGTTAGGAGTCGGAGTGTTTTGGGACACTTAGTCCCTAAATGAGAGCTTAAGAGTTAAAAAATGATCCATATTTGGAACAGTGTGNCCGAAGTTTGAATTTTTGAAGTTTCCGGTCCGATAGTGAGTTTTTGATCCGAGGGTCGGATTTGAATTCCGGAAGTTGTTGTAGCTCCGTCATTTCATTTGGGACGTGCGTGCAAAATTTCAGGTCATTTGGGCGAGGTTCGGTTAGGTTTTTGATCGAAAGTGTGTTTTATTGGAATTTGAAGTTCTTAGGCTTGAATCTTTGATTTAAGTGGATTTTCGGTTTTGTTTTAGGTGTTTTAAGGATTGGTACAAGTTTGAATAAGGTATTAGGTGGTATTGGTGCTTTTGGTTGAGGTCCCGGGGGCCTCAGGTGTGTTTCGGATGCTCAACGGGCAAGTTATGGAGTTGGAAGGAAAAATTTGCAGCAGGCTTCTGGTATTTTCACTTCTGCGGCTTGGGAACCACAGAAGCGAGGCATGGGCTCAAGGTCAGGTCCGCAGAAGCGGACGAAATTTTGCAGAAGCGGTATCGCTTCAGCGATCCATAGACCGCAGAAGCGAAAAATGGGATGGTAAGTGGAAGCCGCAGAAGCGGCACTTTGTCCGCATATGCGGGACCGCAGAAGCGGACCCTTGTCCGCAGAAGCGGAAATGTCTGGACAGAAAGAGAAAATTTTGAGGGTTTAATTTCATAAGTTTGAAAATCGATTGAGAGCATGGGAGGAGGCGATTTTTAGTGGGTTTTGAAGAGAAAATATTGGGTAACATTTCTTTGATCCCTTTTCATTATATTTCATCATTATATAGCTAAATACATCATTTAAATTCGAATTTTGGATCAAAAACTTGGTAATTTGGGGTAAAAGTTCATAGACCAATCTTTGAGATTTTGAGGGGGCATTTGACTTCCGATTTGAGAGATTTTTATATGGTTAGACTCGTGAAAGTACGAGGGTTCTGAAAATATAAAAATTATTCGATTCCGAGACATTGGCTGGAGGGGCATTTTGGTCATTTTACCTATTTTCGCGCCCTAGCTTTAATTTCTATAGTGGAATCAGTTGTTTGTAATATTATTTATGATATGTAATTGGCTTGAATAGATTTGGGCCATTTGGAGTCGAATACTCGTGGCAAAGGCGCGGTTTCTAGTGATATTGAGCCGGTTCGAGGTAAGTGGCTTGTCTAACCTTGTGTGGGGGACCTTTTCCCTTAGGACATATTCTGAATATTTGAATGTCTCGTACGTGAGGTGACGAGCGTGTACTTGAGCAAATTGTTGTAAACCCGTTTCTACTTGATGTATTCACATTGAGATTTTTTGTTTACTTGTTCATTTAAATTGTAGGTTTAGACCTTGCTAGCTTAGAGAAGCATGCTTAGCTGACTTACTTGCTTAATTGTTTAATTGTACTCTTTACACTCTGTAAAGCATGTTAGGTTAGAAATTTCTAATACTTGTACTGGTTTAGCATTTATTCTGAGATTATGAGTTGTTGTTATGGTGTGCTTTAAATTGGGACTACGGGACGGCTTCCCGGGAGATCGCCTTGTACTTGACTTATTCTGGATTGAAGGTGCAGGATACCAAGAGATCCCTGGCACGTGTTTCTATATATGTATATTGGGATACCAAGAGATCCCCGGCTCTCCTATTGAGAATACCAAGAGATCCTCGGGATACCAAGAGATCCCTAGTGCATATGATGAGGATACCAAGAGATCCTCGGGATACTAAGAGATCCCTGGCAATTATTCCTGGTTGAGAGCAGTATTTGCCTTGTATTGTTACCGTTACTTTCTATTACTGTTTTCCTGTACTTATCCGGTTTAGATTTTTACTGTAGGCTTTATTTAGACTGTTTTCGATATCTTGTTATTATTCATTATGTTTATCTCAGTAGGGCCTTGACCTTTCCTCGTCACTACCCAACCGAGGTTAGGCTTGGACTTACTGAGTACTGCTATGGTATACTCATGCCCTTCCTGCGCATGTTTTTCATGTACAGATCATCTAGGTACCTCCACTCAGGCGCATTATCTGTGAGGCACGAGGATCATGGAGACTTCGAGGTAGTTCTGTTGCGTCCGCAGACCGACGAGTCTCCCTCTTACTCTACCATTAGTATTTAGTCTTCTTTCTTCTGGTTGTTAGACATTCTGATGTTGGGAGCCTCTACTGTACATTTCTATAGCCTATGTTGCCCGTGAGTTTTCGGGTCTTGGGGAGTTTAGTAGATGCTTTCGACTATTCCCACATTCTACAATACCTCATAGCAGCGGTCGAGAAATTCCCGTGGATTCTAAAAAGATGCACCGCTGAAGGTGGTAGCGAAGAGTTTGGTGAAACCTATCCGACCTTCGCAAAACTTCTGAAGGCGTAGTTGATCTATCACCAGACTGTGCCATTGTTCGGCTGAAGAAGCGGTACGTGACTTCGCCATTCGTGGGAAGACAAGAGTAGAAATTCAATTTAACATTTGAAGAACAAATTCGCACGATAGGAAAGAATGAAGGTGAAATTTTCCTAACTCCATAGCCTCTGGGGGATAAATACAGACGTCTCCGTACCAATCCCTCAGACTCTACTAAGGTTGTTCGTGAGTTGTGAGAACTATGTAACCTAGTGCTCTGATACCAACTTGTCACGACCCGGATTTCCCACCATCGGGAGTCGTGATGGTGCCTACTAGTGGAAGCTAGGCTAGCCAACTTTTTCTTATCTTTCCATTCTTACAAAATCTCATTTTAAAACATATAGCAATAATAATATGATTACAGCGGAATAAATTAACTTAGCGGAAGACTTAGTAAAAATTACTAGATGCGATACCGAAATCCAAACATAAATCACTACCCAAGAACTGGTGTCACAATACTCACGAACTGCTAAGAATACTACACATAACTGTCTGAAAGAAATATAAAACTGTTTGTCTCAAATACATGAGATAACAGACTGAAAGTAAAGATAGAGGAGACAACGGGTCCTGCAGATGCCTGCAAGGCTACCTCGGTGTCTCGAGGGTCGAAGTACCAACACTCACACTACTGCTACTGTTGCTGTCCGAAACCTGTATCTGCGCAAAAAGAGCACAGAGTGTAGCATCAGCACAACCGACCCCATGTACTGGTAAGTGCCTGGCCTATCCCGGCGAAGTAGTGACAAGGCTAGGACCAGACACTCACATAAACCTGTGCAGTTCAAAAAATATATATATGTACAACAAAAGGAAACGAAGTACCGAACTAAACAGTAAGAAGGGAGGGAAACATACTATGGGGAGCACATGCCGAATATAAAAGCTATCAGTGTAATTAAGAAACATGGCACAATAATAACTACCAAAGAATAAGAAATTCAACAGTTGCACGGCATCAACCTTCATGCTTTTACTCTCATCCTCACCCAAAGCAATCAAACAGAATGCACGGCATCACCCTTCGCGCTTTCCCTCACATAACTCTCATATCATGGCACGGAATGACCCTTTGTGCAAATATAATCAACAATGGTACGGAATGTTCCTTCGTGCATAAATAGTTAAAAATGGCACGGAATGACCCTTCGTACAAATATAATTAAAATATGGCACGGAATGACCCTTCGTGCAAATATAATTAAAAATGGCACGGAATGACCTTTCGTGCATTATCACTCTTCCTCACCCAAAAAGCAATCACAACCAAACGGGCGAGAGAAATAAATAATAATAGGAAATGTCCCGGCAAGGGAATAACACAATTAACAACTGAGTCCCGGCAGGGGAACAATATCAATAACTTTCACATCCCGGCAAGGGAAATATTTAATATATTCAACTATCCTGGCAAGGGATCATTCACAACTCTTTTCAATACTTTTATCTCTTACTCAATAGTATTTATCGTTCGAGCCAACGCTCCAAGGTATTAATATTTCATAATTTATCCTCAAACTCTTCACATTATGTAGAAATCCTTATTTAACTTTGAAGAGTTCCAAATTATCTCAAAAACAAGTATAACAAAGACCCACGGTCATGCTCGACCCCCAACGTATAGATACTTGTCACCATGCCTATACGTCGGACTCCACACATAGCAAATAACAAATATACACAACTCCTATTCCCTCAAGCTAGGATAGATCAAACACTTACCTCGAACGTTTACGGCCAACTCAATCCTTAAGCAATGCCTTTCCTTTCGAATTTGGCTCCAATTCAATCGTATCTATACACAATTGATTTAATATCATCAATACTACTTAACAAACTAGTTCAAATTGTTAAATATACTTTCAACAACATTCTGCCCGGAATAGTGAAAATCGACCCCGGGCCCGCGTGGTCAAAACACGAGGTTCGAACCTTTTTCCGATAACCCATTCACTCACGAGTCTGAATATATAATTTGTTCTTAAGTTCGACCCCAAAACGAGGTCTAAATCACGAATTCTTTGAAAACCCTAACTCTACCCAATTCTCTAATTTTCTACCTATTTTCACATGTTTTAGGCCTAAGAATTTGATTGATGTTGATGGAAAATGAAGAAGACGAGTTATTTAATACTTACCCAAAGAGACTTGGTAAAGAAAAGCTCTGAAAATCGCTTAGGGGCTATGGAGAAGATGAACTCGTGTGTATTAGGTGAAACAATCCGTCACTGGTCTATTTTTAGGCTTTAAAAATCACTGGGCAAAATTGTTCATCGCGTTCGCGACACCCCGGTCGCGTTCGCGATGAAGGAAAAATGGGCAGTCATCGCGTTCGCGATACATAGGTCGCGTTCGTGATGAAGGGGAGAAATGAAGCATCGCGTTCGCGATGGGATGATATGAACGCGAAGAGAAAACTTGTGGGGGTCCTGTGGGTTGTTTTATGCGAACGCGTGGGACTACACACGAACGCGATGAAGGAGCTCAGTGTGCTACGCGAACGCGAGGTTATGGGTCGCGAACGCGAAGCAAGAGAATCCCTAAGGCAGTGCGAACGCGATGGGTTTTACGCGAACGCGAAGAAGGCTTGGGCACTGGTCATCGCGAACGCGTGACAAGGTCGCGTTCGCGTAGAGCAAATGACCTGTGCAAGAATTGCAGAAAACCTACTGTGATTTTTGGTGAAAAACTACCCCGAACCACCTCCAAATCACTCCCGAGCCCTCGGGGCTCCAAACCAAATATGTACACTGACTCAAAAACATCATACGAACTTGCTCGAGCGATCAAATCTCCAAAATAACATAACCATCAATGAATTGAGCCTTAAAATCCAAGAAATCTTTCAAATTTCATAAACTTCCAAATTTTCCAATTTAAGGCCGAAACACGTCAACGACGTCCGTTTTCAACCAAACTTTACAGGAAGCGCTTAACCAACATATATGATCTATACCGGGCGTCGGAACCAAAATACGAGCCCGATACAATTACTTTTGATCAAATTTCATTTTCATTTTCATTTTTCTTAAACATTTTCAGAAAACAATTTAACGGAAAAATTCATTTCTCGGGCCTGGGACCTCGGAATTCGATTCCGGGCATACGCCCAAGTTCCATATTTTTCTACGGACCTTCCGAGACCATCAAATTACGGGTCCGGTTTCGTTTACCTAAAATGTTGACCAAAGTCAACTATATCAATATAAATATCAAAATTCTTCAAATTTTTCACATAATTCATATATTTCAATATAAAAAAATTTTGGCTTTGCTCTCGGACTGTGCACGCAATTCGAGACAACTATAAATGAGGTTTTCAAGGCCTCAGAAGCTCGAAATGACTGAGAAAACAAGTGATGACCCTTTGGGTCGTCACATGTACTCATGCCCTTCCTGCGCATGTTTTTCATGTGCAGATCATCCAGGTACCTCCACTCAGGCGCATTATCAGTGAGGCAGGAGGATCACAGAGACTTCGAGGTAGTTCTGTTGCGTCCGCAGACCGACGAGTCTCCCTCTTACTCTACCATTTGTATTTAGTCTTTTTTTCTTCTGGTTGTTAGACATTCTGATGTTGGGAGCCTCTAATGTACATTTCTATAGCCTGTGTTGCCCGTGAGTTTCCGGGTCTTGGGGAGTTTAGTAGACTTGTGTTATTGAGTTGTACATGCCGAGCGGCATACCGTACAGTTTTCTTCCAGTTAACTAATTTGGGTTATTCTGTTTTTCCGCAATGTTTGGCTTACCTGGTCGTGGGGACTAGGTACCATGACGACATGTTCACGATCGGTGAACTAGGGTCGTGACAAAAATCCACATAAGCGGCGGGGGTTTTTTATACGAAGGGGGATATAGTTCAGGGGATTTTCAGGGACACTCGATAGTTTAGGTAGGAAATTGACAAAAATAGTATAGTTTAGGTGGGTTTGAGGGTATTAACTCTAAAAAAAAAATAGGACGGATTTACTTTTTACATCATAAATTCAGTAAGAAGTCATTTACCCTAACATTTGAACAACCAAAAAATACACATTGAAACATATAATAATAATAAGCATCATCTTCAATATTTTCTTCTTCTTTAATTCGGCCTCGAGTTCTATTTTATTCTTCTGTAACCCAAGAATTATCACCTTACATTGGCCATATTATATCACATAAAATATGATGATTGAAATATGATTACTTCATAGTACTTTCATCCAAAAAACGTCTTCCTGGGTTAGCATTTATCGTTGATGTGTTGAAAGAAGCAGGCTGCCCACAACCATAAAACATATTAAACCTCATGACTCTTCTATAATGGGTGTACTTCTTTAGAATTAATTTAGTTAACAATGAAGGCTGGATAAAATGTGTAAGATAAAATATAAACTCAATAAAAAGAGAGAGAATTTCATATGGATTAAGATTAAAAGAGATCAAAAGGGTGAAGAAATGGTGAAGAAATGGAGAAGAAAGGTGAAATAATAGAGAAGATGATGTAATTTAAAGAAAAAGGGATAAAATATATGTTTTTTTAAGAAAATGGGCTAATTAGCCGTTAACATGCTGTCAGGTGGGCCCTAAATCTGCTAATTTTCAAGCTTCACATGCTTTTGAGGAAGTGATTGCAAACAAAGTGCCACATAAGCGATGAAGGGTTTTTTATACGAAGGGTGATATAGTTCAGGGAGTTTTGGGGGACACTCGATAGTTTAGGTAGGAAACAGACAAAAATAGTATAGTTTAGGTGGGTTTGAGGGTATTAACTCTTTATTTAAAATTATTATTTTATTATTTTCACCAGTTTAGCAACCAACTTTGGTTGCTTTTCTTGATAGACCAACTTTGATCGATAAAGTTTGGTCGTTTTTTGCAGGAATTCTAGTAGTGTCAATTATATCTTGCATTATTATTTTTACGAAAAAGGGTCTGATATATCCTTGTACTATGGTAAATTATTTAAAATTGTCCCCCATTATACTATTGGGCCATAAAAGTCCTTACCGTCCAACTATCCTAACAAATCTGCCCTTACTTTGACGGAAGTGCCACGTGGCATCCATCCTTGCCTCTTTTTAAATCTGGCCACGTGGCACTTCCGTCAAAGTAAGGGCAGATTTGTTAGGATAGTTGGACGGTAGGAACTTTTATGGCCCAATAGTATAACGGGGGACAATTTTAAACAATTTACCATAGTACAAGGATATATCAGACCTTTTTTCCGTTATTTTTATCATCCTTAAACATCATTTTGGAGGGTATACATAATAGTTTCATGCATATACTTCATAAAAGGGATAATTTCACATAAATACATTTGGAGAAAACACTTTTCAGCCGCCTAACCCACAAATACGGTTTTTTTCGGTATCCCATAAATAATTTTCAGCCGCCTAACCCACAACTTCGTCAACTACACCCAAAATCATGCCTAAATCAGATTTTACTTTTTTCTTTCATTTTTATCTTTTCCCCTTTTCCATTTTCTTTCTTATTTATTTTTTACTTCCCTCTGTATAGTATTTTCTAAACTTTACAATATCAGGAAGTTGAAGTAAAAAATAAAAGTATATTCATCCTTAGAGTCTATAATTTTATTTTTATATTTTTTGGCAAAATTTAAAGTTTTGTAAGGAAAATTCTTATTTCACTGAAAAAAATAAAAATTTACATTATTAAACACCTTATATACATTGTTATACATAGTCATACGTTAATTATACATAAATATATAATAATACACACTATCTAAAGGCAATTTTTTTACAATTATCTATATTGTATAATTATGTATAATCTTGTATACTTGTGTATAATCATGTATAAATCTTTATAGCTATGAAAATACACACAAATATGCATTGTTATAATTATGTATAATCTTGTATACTTGTGTATAATCATGTATAATTCTATATAACTATGAGAATACACACAAATATACAAGATTATACATGATTATACAAAGTATATATAGTTATATACAACATATACATTATTCTTCCTCCCTTCAGAAGTCATTAAAAGTGAGAAGAAGAAGAAGAAGAAGAAGAAGAAGAAGAAGAAGAAGAAGAAGAAGAAGAAGAAGAAGAAGAAGGAAAAATTACCAAAAAAAAGGATATTTTAAATCTTAGAATAAGAGACAAGAATTAAAAGAAAGAACTACTCAATATTTTTTACACCTCTATTTCAGTACCAAAATATCAAAAGAGAGTTTTTCAGAGGAAGTTAGATCTGAAAATTAAAGAGGAGAGAAGATGGAGATGAAATTATTTTATAAAAGAAGATAAATAACTGGAACATCATCTCAATAACTTGAAAATTGTCTGAAATTATCGTCGATCACCGGAGATTCATTTTCCGATGACTTCATTGACTTTGTCTTCGACCTCTTTACCTTGAAAATTGAAGGAAAAAATGGGTAAAGGATGTTTTCCACCGCCATATCTATTTTTCGATGGCATCGTTAAATTTGCTGGTGACCTCTCGATTGACTTCACTCTGAAAGTTGAAGAAAGAAGAAAAAATGGATAAAGGAGACTGTCTAGTTCTCTTCTCCATGCTAGGTTAACTGATGAAATTATTTTTATGCATTATCTATAAAATAGGCCATATTATCTATAAAGTGGGCTATGTCGGGTAAAGTATTAAAATATGGGCTTTTTTTGTTCTGAAATTGGACCGGCAGACATAGAATGTAATTCTTTCTTCATAAAATGCCTCCCTCCTAGTGTACAACTGGTATTCTAACTATAGCTTTAGAGGCTTTCCTACTTTTAGTATAATATAATAATAATTATATATGCTTTGAAAAACAGTTCAGAAATGCAGAAGAGAGAGGAGAGTATTTTTTTAATTTAATTCGATGGTGAAAAATGAGGCTAACCCTCTGTATTTATATCCAACGAAATTGAGTTCCAATTGGTGCGAAGATGCCTGTTCGTTTGATAAGGAAAATAAGTTTTGTACAAAAAATTTATCAATCAAATCAATATATTGACCAAATCCAAATCAAAATTCGAGCGAGGGACAGCGACGCGGGACTTTCTTTTTTTTTCTCAATTCTTTAAGAGCTACAAAAAGTAATTTTATATATGAGCACAAGAATTTTTCTCTTTCTATCCAACCACGAACAGAGTTCCTTTGTAAAAAAAAAAACACTTTACAATTTCATCTTCCCTCCATTTTCTGTTCACATCTTTACTCTAAAAAAAAATAAAAACCCATGCAGTCCTTCTCTTCTACCCATTTTTCTCTACCGATAACTCTGTGAAGCTTTTCGCTGCCCATTCCTGTAGCGTTGCAGAAGTATCTGCACCCCCTCCCCTCCCCGCCAAAGGATCCTATCATAAATCAAGAACGTAATACATATAATTATTAATCCTACCAAATTAAATTTTTGTGCGATATAGTACTAGTGTTCTGCACATTAATGATGTAGAGAGACACAAGGATATGGATGTAGCTTTGGGGCAACCGCTATGCACCTAACCACTGTATTCATCTCGAACTACGTATATATATTATACTCCCTCCGTTCCAATTTATTTGAGTCTGTTTGACGGGGTACGGAATTCAAGAAAAAAATGAAGATTTTTGAAATTTATGATCTTAAACAAGTCCAAATGGGATCCAGAGTATTTGTTTGATTATAAAAGCTTCTCATTAAGGGTATAGTTGCAAGTTTAAGCTAAAATATTACCAAATTTATAAAAAATTCGTTCTTTTTGGAACGAATTAAAAAAGAAATAAGTTCACGTAAACTGAAATAAAGAAAGTACAGATTTATTAGTAGTAAGTTTGTACTAGATCTATGTTGTTTTAGTCATAAAGTAGTACTATTGACTAGTGAGTGCAGCTGTATTCTGTACAGCAGTTTAAAATTATCGATCCACCTATATAGAATACACAATCTTCCTTCTCAAGCTTTCAGAGATGGATTGAAGCTACTGCTTTATACGAAGCTAGCCTTTGGATATAGATTTAGTTGAAATTTGAAAAAATATGAAGTAGTTTTAAAAGATAATTTTTAAAAGTTGAAATTATGTTTGGACATCAATTTTATTTGGAAAAAAATTCAAGTTTTCTGAGTGGGAGAACAAGTTTCACCCAAAATCTATCATAAACTAGATTTTGGAAACTTGAAAAATAATTTCAGAAATTTTTCAAAAATAGATTATTAATCTATGAACAAACAATATTTTCAAGAAAGATTTGAAAAAACGTTGCCAAAATGTATGGTCAAACGAGGCCGAAATGTCATGTTTATACATTAGATATACCATAAAATACGGACATATAAGGTGTGTTTGGTATAACGGAAAATATTCTCCGTCGAAAATATTTTCTTGGAAAACAAGTAGTAATCTTTTTCATTTTCCGGTGTTTAGTACGCAAATTAAGGAAAATGACTTCTCAAGAGTATTCATAAATAATTTAGATATAATAAACATGAAGCGATAAACTTTCAAACCAACAACCTTCCGGACCCACAAATTTCATAAACTTCCAAACACGTAAACCTCCGAGCTCATAATTTTGGAACTTGTAAAATTTTGAGTCTTTAAACCGATAAATAATAAAATTAAAACTAAAAAATATATTTAAAACTTTTTTCGGGGGAGGAGAGTAGTAAAACGGAAAAAAAAACAGAAATTTAAATTACCCAAAAAAAAGTAAAAAAATATTTTTTTGTGCGGGGAGGGGAAAAGGGGGTAGAGGGGTAGTAGGGTGGGTGGTAACGGAAAAACTGAAATTAAAAAAAAAAAAAAAAAGGAGGGGGGTGGGGTGGGTTGGTGAGGGTTGAAAACGTTGAGAAGGAGTTTTGGGAAATGTTTTCCCTTCACTTGATAAGGAAAACATTTTCCTCCAATTGGAGGAAAATGAATTGATAAGAAAAATATTTTCCAAAACATTTAAACCAACCAAACATGAAAAAATTAGAAAATATTTTTCGAAAAATATTTTCCTTCGTGCCAAACACACCCATAATAGTTTTAACTTTTATGGTTGATAACTAGACAAGTACTAGTAATATCAAGTAAAGGGCATACAAAACTAAGAAAGCAGGAGAAGTTGAAAGTAACACATACATACATATATATATATACACATACATACATACATATATGAGCCCTTTATACTATCAGTGCTGAGTTGATCTTTACGTTGAGAAAGATACATACTTAGCCTGTTGCCAATAATTGGCCATGGCTTTGGACCTGGTGGACGCGCGGTTCCCCCTACAGCTTCTTTACTCACAAATTTGGAAAGATAAGCTACTGCTGCTTGGTATTCGTATTAGATGAAATGGGTAAACGTACTAAGAAAGGAAGAGAATGGTCTTTACATGAAAATGAAAGATTGCTAATTCATTATTAAAGATAATATTGCAGATTTAAAAAAGTGACATAAATTTACCGCAGATCATGAATGAACCATATGTATCATAGTTTTTTTGTTTGTTAATAGTGTATCATAGTTGTATAGATGATATATAGAAGATCATTCCAATTTATAAAAAAAGGTTTGGCAAATTGATTGAACCACGTGATATATATAATCCTGGTAAATATTGAGTCGTGACAAAAACAAAAGGACAGATTATAATTTCTATAGAAAATGTGACAAGCTCTTGACCTAGGGACATCACTGCTTGGATATAAACCATATATATATGTCACTTAAAATCTTGCTTGTCCTTGAGTAAGCATTAAGACCACTTTCAATATAAAAATCAAGCATAGAAACACCATCACTTCGGCAGATACTAACAATTAGGCCTTATAGTAACTCAAACCATTAGGTATATACTTCCTGATCGTGCAAGATATACAAGTCACAAACAAACAATAAAATTCTAACCTCCTAACCTCATAGACGGACTCTGACTTACCAAATTTAAGCTCGCTCACCTACTCTGTCAAATAAAGCTAATAACATCACCTATCTATCATGAAACAATTGTCCTCACAAGAATAATAGTTCATGTACTCAAATCATAGAATGAATATAATTTAAGGACTTTGCATTAAAGAACAATCTCGCACTCACAAAGAAATTCACATGTATGCACAAAGAACCATAGGCTTGCCATTATGTACATCTCTACTAATTAAGTATGCTCCAATAGAATCAAATAGGACTTTAACGGGTTGTAATGTTGGCTAAGGGACGGGTAGGAGAATTGTATAATAGTGAATTACACTTCCCTAAGCACTTTGTATTTTTAGATTTTATCCACTATTATTTTATACTCTTCACTTTATTTTTCAACCCTTTCTTTTTTGTGTCACATTCTTTTCAAGAAGGCCTTTTCATCACCTTTCGCCATCACTAGTCACCATTTCTCACTTAACTATCTCATTCTTCAAATTTATCAATTACTATCACGGCCTAAGCAACAACGCTCAAGGAAGCAGGGTACAAAAATTAGGGATTCAACAAAAGGATCAAGGTAAAAATACGGCTTCCAAACAATAGGTGACATGCTCAAAGGGCTAACTAGTGGTACAATATCTGAAAAAGCTAAAATTCACAAGACATATCAAAGAACGCCAATTATCATCTTCTAAACAGAGCAACATTTTTATTTCGCTTCAATAACATGCAGGTCAAGTTCTAGACTAAGACGCAAAATATGGAATATATGTAAGAAATCCTCACCCCACGTGGCACATGTATCAATCAAGATGGATCAATTTCACTCTAAGACATACATGGTCATAGCGGACGATAAAATAAGAATAAGCTGTATACAGAGTCACAGCCTTGAGCTTAGGTGTCAGAAAGTCTGTTATTTTATTCATTACTCTAGCACTCATAGGAAAGTACGACTCAAGCTTAGGCCTAAATATGGTAGTATCAAACAAGTCACAAAAGTTTTTCTTCCCCCTCTTTTTCTACTCCTATAATAAAGACAAAAAAAAAGTAATCTAATCCTAAAAAATAAAAAAATTATCCGGTTCAAGTTACATCCCTTGGAAAAGAACCGATGCACAAAGAAAAACCAAGAGGGATTATTATCTAACTAAAACTAACTAGAAACAAAAAGAAAATATTTTTGAATTTTATTTTAATTATTGGACTTTAATCCCTCAAGAAAGGTGTCCACAAAATCCATATCAGGAAAAGTCCCAATTTTCTGGTTTTTTTCATTTTTTATTTCTATTTTTTTAACAAAAGCTACTACGCTAAAAATGGGTACTACAACTAATTAAGCTAAGATAGCATAGAAAATTGCCTAGACAATCTCCTCACCCATACTTAAAATTGTGCAATGTCTTCAATGCACACTGAACATAACAAGAGGGTAAAAGAGACCCCTTGGTAGGCCAACGGCCGAAGAATTAGCAGCTCACGGGATACTTAGACTTCTCCCAAGTATGATCTCTTGTGTGGGTACCTCACACTTAGTTTTAATCACCAGCTCGCTATTTGCACATGCCTATTGGTTGTCTCCATGCTCGTACTCCTACAACATACAAAACAACACTACAACAATAACACAATAAATAAAATAAACAAAAAGAAAAATAAATAAATAAAAATTAATAATTGGGTTGCTTCCCTACAAGCGCTTGATTTAACGCCGCGGCACGACCCCATAACTTTCATCACTTTTCCTTCCACTTGGAAGATATGAATTGCACCCCCAATTTTGCATCAATTTTTGTATCACGTTCTTGGGGCGGTGATGTAAAAATAAAGAAGCAAAGAAAAATATATCCCATCTTGCACTTCTTGGCCTTTAAGCGAGGGATGTCATTTTGTCTTTTTGGCATCACAAATTTGAGAATATAGGGGTCTTGCTCTTAATCTATACATCTTTCTAAAGGCTCAATCTCCATGCCTCCATTCAAACATAATGTAGAAAAATGATTAGAATGAGGACCAACACGCCCCAACTCCAAAATTATATTATTTTTAACATCCTCAATAATATATCAACCTCAGCATCATCCACGAGAACATGGTTTAATAATTGATATTCCCATTTTAGCTCTTCAATTTGGCCTAGAAGATCGTTTCAACTTCACACAACTCATCACTAAATTATTGGACGTTACTCGCATCAACCTTTGCACTCAATTCTGCATCTAAGTCGCAAATAGAGCTGCCAAATTGGCTGATCTCTTGTCTAAGATTAGTTCTTCCTTCTATCAGTTGTTCTGTCATATTTAAAGACCATCACGAAGATACTCATGAGATTTTATCAGTTGAGCTTGTTCCTCTAGCCAAGATTGGCTCACTATATATGTTTCTTCTAAATTATCTTCTGGTGGGAACTCGCTCTCTTCAGCCACTTCTCCGTCTCGATCTTCATTCTCATGATTGCTGCACTCATTCTTTGTATTGCCTTTCGATTTTCATCTTGTTGCTCGGCTACTTGCCTCAGAATATCCCTAATATATGCATCACGATCCATATACTGCAATTCATTGCCCCTATCAAACTCACAAACACTGTTAGAAAGATCATAAAAAGGGCTCAGAAAAGGATGAAAAGAATTAGGAAAACCATCCCAATGGCCACCTTGACCACCACACATATTACAAATATTCCACCCATAAGAATGAGATTCATAATTTTTCCACAAGTGTGATCCTCTACAATATGGACAAGGATCACCAACATAAGAATAACCAATATTCGGCCAATTATCATTCCAAGATGCCATATCAACAAAGATAGTAAAAATTTAAAAACGTGAATAGACAAAGAGTAAAAATCTAATCTAGTAGGCTAGTTAATTTCTAGTCCGCGGCAACGACGCCAAAAACTTGTTGCTCTCAAACGCACATACAAGTATACGTAGTCGAAAAGTAATATAGGATTGTACGTCCAGATATCGTACCCACTGGGACTTGTGATTAACTATCAACTAAATTAAACCAACCAATTAATCTATTCGAGCGAATTCTAAAGTATGACTATTTAATTAAAATTAATCTGAAGTAACAAATTAAGAGATTAAAGAAACAAGTTGGCGAATTATGGAGACGAATTCAATGTGAGTGAATATTCTAGAGTTATGGGTTAGCTAACAACCCCGTTGAGTTTTTTACTTAAATCGTCTAATTAATTTATCTGGTTTATTGGTTTACAGGGTTAATATTGCTCATAGCCTTCTCCCGAAGTACAACTCGCCTATTCAAGCTAATCTAACGCCTATATTCCTATGGAATTAGAATTAACAAGAACGGATTTATAATTTCCGTATAATAACCAAGCAAGGCGATTAGGTATATTCCTATCCTAACCGTAAATTCGACCCCCCCCCCCCTCCAAGATTTAAGATCTTGCTCAACTCAATCTTATATATAATTTAGAATTCTCTTTTCCGAGTTCAATCCTAGATTCGTAAATAGTATTCAATTGGTGATAACCATATTATAAGGAGATTTGAAAGGACTGTTTCTAAATTCGCGTTGCCCTCTTCCTCAACCCTCACATAAAGGTTTAACCATATTCTCTAAAAGATTTTATTTTATTCCAACCAAAAAAAAAAATACTTGGAGTTTTAAACGAAAGATATCATGGTGGAATGCAGTGGTTTTGGGTTTGTTCTTGTGGCCAATAGGTAAAATAATAATTTTAACAAGTTTGTGTTGCAAAGAGCAGAGAAAGAAAGCAATTAACGACGTTAGTTTGAGCTTTTAGTGTAAATCAATCACAACCTTTAGATGCTGGTTTGCTAAGTTGGCGCAAATCTCAAACAACCACTGAACAATACTAGAGCAAAAATTACTGGACCGGACCGGATCCCAACCCCTACTTTGGGGACAAAAAGACAGGTGTCCCCCACTCCCCCTTTTTTTTTTATTATTATTTTGATTTTCTTATTTTTTCTTTCGCATTTTATTTAATTTTACTCCATGTCTTTCCATCTTCACACTGCTTTATTCCTATACAATTGAAATATAATATTAAGCACAAAATAATATAACTAATACTCAAAAAACGATTAAAAAGTGCTAGAACATGAGGTAACAATGAAAAAATATATGTATTTTTGGCCGAACATCACAACAATTCTTTTAAAATTTATGAAAGTAGTAGTCAAAAATTGTATAGTCAACATAGCTTAATTAAAATACGAAAAATGTCCAAAAATATCCTTAAACTATTCGAAATAGCTTAAAAATATTCCCCGTTTGTTTTTGTACCAAAAAATATCCCTATCGTCTATGTTTTGGCCCAAAAATACCCTTAAACTATTAGTTTTGCCATTGAAGCTGGCATGGCAATCCAACTGGGTTAGAATTGCTTACATGGTCGTCCACCTAAGCAATCCATATGTGAAAAATTATTTTTTCAAAAAAAAAATTTCCAAAATTTTTTAATAAAATACAAAATCGACATTTATTCTGAAAAAAGTAAAAAATTCGAAAAAAAATATTTATTTCGGAATTTTTTATATAAAATAGAAAATCAACACTTATTCCGAAAAAGTAAAAAATTTACGAAAAACTATTCTTGATTGGGATTTATGATTTGATTAAAAAACTCCATTGTTCTCTTTTGTGAATTTATGATTATAGATATCGACAATTCATATAATCGACCCCAACTTGTTTAGGATTAAGAAACTAATGTCTTTGTTGTTGTACAAATAAAGTTTTAATTTTTTTTCTTGTAAATGTTGTGTGTTAATTTTTTTTGGAGCTAAAGAATTGGGTTGAAATTATACAGAGATAATGTTCCAAGATATAACTATGCCATTACTGGATTCAAAAGCATTCAAAGACATAACTCCGAAATTCATAAAAGAGAACAATGAAGTTTTTTAATCAAATCATAAACCTCAATCAAGAATAATTTTTTCGTAAATTTTTTACTTTTTTCGGAATATGTGTTGACTTGTATTTTAATTTTAAAAAATCCGGAATAAAAATTTTTTTCGAAATTTTTACTTTTTCAGAATAAATGTTGATTTTATATTTCACTAAAAAATTCTGGAAAAATTAAAAATTTTGGAAAATAATTTTCACCTATGGATTGCTTAGATGGACGACCATGTTAGCAATTCTAACCGAGTTAGGCTGTCATATCAATTTTAATGTCAAAACTAACGGTTGATGGACATTTTTGGGAACATAGACGGCAAGAATATTTTTGGCACAAAAAACAAACAAAGTATATTTTTAAGATATTTGGAATAGTTCAAGTATATTTTTGTATCTTTTCCGATTAAAATAAAAAGGAGAGCTAACAAAAGGACACGCTATAATTCAAAAGAAAATGTGAGATTCTAAGCACTACCACTCCTCCGTTTAAATTAGAATTTTCTTTCTAGCTGGAAGCGACATTGTTCTTTTGTTTAAATTAAACATAAAATATAGCAAGTGGAAAGCCATTTCTCGGTGGCTATTTCAAGTTTCTAATTTGTATATGAGTATTAGTTGACCAAAGGGAGAGATCTGCAAGAACTTTGAAGTTCTTTGTATAGTTTGCCTCTTCAGGATTGGACGTGAAATACTGAAACAAAATTCTGATATTTTTTATATAACTCTCAATTCCAATTTCAATTTCAATTTCTTATAGTGTACTGATGATTTCCCGGCGAAGGTCGTGACTTTCCAGCTACTTAGCAGTTTTGACGGTGAGTTTTCTCGCAAAAAGTTAAAGGAACAATTTTCTCTATCTAACATGAACATGAAAATTATGACTTTTTTGTGCTTTTATATGCAATTTTCATAATTATTCTGTTTTCAAGCTAAGTTTTGTCCTACTGTTTTATGTAATTGTATAAATTGGGTGTGCTCTGTTCTAAGTTGTTCGTTTACACTAATTCACTGAGTTTAAATTATGTTTTCACGCTCATAGCTTTTCTAAATTATCCTTAAACCTTTTCTATCAACTTAATTTCTTTATCAAAGTCATGCTTTCGAAAAAAAAAATAGTACACTTCCTTTTGCAACTATACCAGGTAGATCATCATTAAATCTGTTTTCTTGAGCATTTATATGTGAATTTCTTAAATGATATCCACACCTTCTAATTTCGTTCTTACTTTATGAGAAGCTGATCACGCCCAAAGTCTATCCTCTAAATAGGATTCTGCGGACGTTGCAAATAAAACCCAAGTATTAAGCTCAG
>MU753455.1:0-19291 GCA_026770625.1 Nicotiana glauca | reverse complement strand
ATTATTCACAACTCACCTACTTACTCTAACATAGAGGTCACTGACATTACCTTTCCTTCATGAATCAAGTTCCCTCACACAACAAAGGAGAGCAGTTCCACATAATAGAATTTAAGAACACTTAGGAACTCAAGATAGAAAGAATTCACTCACTCTCAGAAATAACATTCATATGCCACAAAAGATGCACCATAAGCTTGACCGTAGTGTACTACTCCACTAATCGAGATCATTCAATCTAGGATCAATTAGGACTTTATTTGGTTGTAATGTAGGTTACGGGACTTGCAGGATACATTTAGATATAAGAGTGACTACACCTCCCTAAGCACTTTAATACATACATTTTAACATTTAAACCCCATACTTATGTCAAACCAAAATTTCACCTTCACATCAATGTAAATTACCCCATTCTTCTTTAAGCACACTTATTTGAAGAACCACCACTTATCAAGGAATTTTTCTTTTTCACAACAATCCAACTATATTTTTTTCAATTCAAGTGGCTTTTCCTTTTTCAAAACAGTGCACCTTTCTCCTTATTCAATTAGTTCCACTCAAAAGCCAAACCAACCACCCCACACTTTAACTTTTACAAAGTTCATAGCAATTCAAGTGCTCATGAGCGGTTACAATAGTTCAAATAGATGGTTAATTCCAACAAATGGGTAAGGCTTGTAATATGGTTGCCAAAGAAACAAGATTACAGGCTCAAAGGGGTTAACTCCGATACATAAAAATTAGGCGGGTAAAGTATACATATCTGGCTCAACAAAGAAATGCATATATCACTTCCTAGACCGAATAAAACTACAATTTCGCTTTGCAAACACATGGGGCAAGTTCTAGGCATCAAATGCAATGTACAGAATATAACAAATCCTTGCACACACACGGCATATAACTCACTCAGGATTGGATTCATCAAGACACTCTAGTCAAAGCAGTTAAGCAAATTTAAAATCATACAATTTAAGGTACTTCTACAAGAGTCAAAACCTGAGCCTAAGCGTCACAACCAAAGTACTCTCTATTCTCAAGGCATAACAAAGTCAAGAGATATTGCTTCAATTCAAAATACAACACAAGTTTTCCTATTTCTAAAAAAAAATAAAACTAACTATACCCAGTTCAAACAAAACCCTTGGAAAAGAACCGCGGCACAAAGAAAAACCAAGGGGGAATTACTACACTACCTAACAAAAGAAAAATCTTTTTTTTTTGTTTTTTTTGTGTCGCGGTTCTTTTCTTTAGTGAAATGTCCAATCTTATGACAAATGAAACATCTGTTTTTCGTGTGAAAATTTCCTGGTCTTCTCCATCAGAAATATTTTGTGCGTCTCTTGGACCTTGGTTTCACATCTGGAATTCTTGGCCATCTGAACCTCCTGAATTCTCTCCTTCACCTAGATGTGTGGCAGGAACATCCTGATCGATGATTAGATTAGATTTGCAGCATGCTTTGTCAAGCGCTGGATTGTGTTGGATAATTTGTTTTAGGGCAGAGCGCTTCGTACAAATATCATCCAATGCGACGAAAATAGCTTGCCCCATGTAACCAATTTGTGGGATTGTTATTGTCACGCCCCAAATTTGAGGGACATGACCGGCTCTCGACCCGGGTAGCCCCAGTCAAGCGAACTTGGGTGCCTTTCCTACCCCCTCCCCTATGTTACCCCGCATTTTTCATTACTTATTATCCAAATAAAATAACTATTTACAACTAAAACACCTATTTATTACAAAACATAAAAGGTACATGATTCTTAGCGTGGTTTAAATTTTACATAGTCCAACATGCAAGATACATATTACATAAGTTCCTGACCCACATTTCCTCTCTACGGAGCCTCTAAACATGAAAAAGGATGATACAGTACTTGCCGGTAACAAAACTCCGGCTATACCTTATACAAATATCAAAACAATATCCTAAAATAGAAGTGGCATGAGCCACGCAAGGCCCCGAAAGGAAAGGGGCTCACCAATTCAGCTGACGGGAAGTAATGAGGAGCTACGGTCGGTGGACTGGAGTACCTGTTATGGATCCACCTACAATCATAACACGAATGTAGCGCCCCCAGCAAAAGGGACGTTAGTACATTTGAATTGTACTGGTATGTATGAACAAACTTTGCTCCAAGTAAACTCAAACCATACACAAGTAGGTAACAGTAATAGAAGCAACAATCAAATGCCCAAGGAAGGAACAATCAAGCCAAACAAGTTTACAATCTCTCCCGTTTCCTCTTCCACATTTCCACAACAACAATTTCATAATTTGCTCATATTTTTATTTCAATAGTGATTTCTATCACTTTCCACCCTTATTACCTCTACCACCCTTATCACCACAACCCACACCTTATAACTTTCTGTTGCAGCGCGCTACCCGATCCCACCGTACACTTACAATTCACAAACAACACAACAACAATGAACAATTTACAAAGATCAACAACAACACTTCTTAAGAAGTAACAACAATAATTTACAAGTATTTCCATAACCATCAATACTATTTCCATCATATTCAACAACCCACATGTGTTTTACGTCACAACGATAATTGCCCACAATAAGCCGTAGATGTTGCTATCACAGTTATTCCTGTTGCATCATTTACGATTTCCTTCCGTCATTTGTTCCTCAGCTCTTACCACATATCACATTCACAATCAAACCAATCACACGAATTTCACAATTAATCCATGTAGATATCACATACCAAATATTCGTACACCAAACAAGGCGATTTTACAAAGGTCAAAATTAGCCATACATACCTGGAGCCGAATTCCCTTTTAACTTTTATTTTCAATTCACCAAATAATCTAGCAACGTCAATCTAGTGCACAAATTAATACACATGGCTTAGAATTGGGGTTCACAAATGCTACTCAAACTTATTTAGGTTATCAACCCTTCTTTTGCAAACCTCTATCTCTACCCAATTTCCCCTTGCTAGGTTTTAGGTTTTAAGAAGGCATGTATGTACAATTTCAACCATTAATTTCAAGAATGGGGATGAGGGCAATTACTTTGAATTTTCCCGGCCCGGATAGTTTTGAAGAATCAGATTGATGAAGATTGCTTTCTCTCTCAAGAACCCTCCCTTCCCTCTCTCTTATTTTGTTCAGAAGATCATTAAAAATGAGGGGTTGAGGTGTTTTATTAAAAAGGGGTCGGGTTTAAAATTTTAGAAAAATAGAAGCTCGAGCAGGATCTGCGGTCGCACTTTGCAGTCACAGAATCGAAATGCGGTCCGCAGATTGGACCGCAGAAGTGCCCTAAAACTCTGAGCATTTCTTCTTGGGTATGCGACGGGAATGCAGTCCGCATTCCCGTTCTGTGGTCGCATAATGCACCGCAGAACTGACCTTCGCAAATCCTTGAGGAATTTATGCGACGATTATGCGGTCCGTATATTGATTATGCGATCGCATAATAGACCACATTTTTAACATCAATTTTGACTAATTCTCTGATTAATTCTGCAGCAGAAATGTGGTCCATATACCTGATCTGCGATCGCATTCTGGACCGCATAATGGCAATTTACTGGAAAATTTTGACTTTTGATTTTTAAGTGCAAAATTAGTAAAAAGGGTCCGAATCGCGGCGAACAATTTTTACATATTCCCAACACTTATTCGGAACTTGACACTATGAAGTACTAGGCTTCGAGCACAAATTTTCACGGGGCCTTACATCCTCCCCCACTTAAAATCATTCGTCCTTGAATGAGGATTTTTGAAAATCAGTTGGTTTGAAAAACATGATATGCAAGCTCCCAAATTTTCCACTAACTCCCATATTTTAGAAAAATTTTGTGAGAGTTTCCTTTGTAATTTGGACATATCTACCTATCAGAGAGCCCCCGAAACACATTTCCATGCACCATTACACAATTCCTGTTATCCCTATAACTGGTATACAATTCATCACCCCTATACTTGCACATATTCAATCACTTGACACACTTTCGCACATAGTTTGATTACTCCAATGAGTCCCATACAGTTTAACCACTTCGATTCACTATACACATGCAAATTAATCATTACCAATCTATACTATCATAAGCCAAATACTTATCACAAGAGTTCTTACAAAACTTTCATTTACCAAGAAGGGTTTGCATATGACTCAAATAATCACAACACATACAATTTCGGCACAACTTGAAGAATTACAATAGTAAAGCATTTAGGGGAGAAATGGGGTGTCTTTGCACCAAATGGGACACGATGTCAGTTCGCGTAGGGACAAGAGTTTGCACGATCACTACTAGACTTGTTCAAACAAATGGGGATATTTTTCTTTCATCTCATCTTCCACTTCCCACATGGCTTCCTCGACTTGTTGATTTCGCCACAACACTTTAACTGAAGCAATTTCCTTATTTCGCAATTTACGGACTTGCCTATCAAGAATAGCAACCGGAATTTCTTCATACGATAACTTTTCAGTAACCTTGATGTCTTCAACTGGCATGATGGTGGATGGATCTCCAACCACTTTCCTTAACATAGATACACGGAACACTGGGTGCTCTAAGGACATTTCAGGGGGCAACTCCAGCCTATAAGCAACTTGCCCGATCCTTTCAATGATCTGATAAGGCTCGACATATCTAGGACTCAGCTTCCCTTTCTTCCCAAATCGCATGACTCCCTTCATAGGAGACACCCTCAAGAATACCCAATCATCTACTTGGAACTCCAATTCTCTTCGACGTACGTCCGTATAGGATTTCTGGCGACTCTGAGCAGTCTTCATCCTTTCCTGAATGACTTTAACTTTTTCCATAGCCTGGTGCACGAGATTCGGACCTATCAATTCTGCTTCACCTACTTCGAACCATTCGATCGGAGACCTACATCTCCTTCCATACAATGCCTCAAATGGGGCCATCTGGATGCTAGCATGAAAGCTGTTATTGTAAGAAAATTCTATAAGGGGCAAGTGATCATCCCCATTACCTTTGAAATCCAAGACGCAAACCCGCAACATATATTCAAGCATTTGAATAGTCTGCTCTGCTTGACCATCTGTCTGCAGATGGAAAGCCGTGATGAGATTCACCTGAGTACCCAAACCTTGCTGAAATTTCTGCCAAAAATTAGTTGTGAACTGAGCCCCTCGATCTGAAATAATAGAGAGTGGAGTACCATGAAGCCTCACTATTTCCTCGATGTACAACCGAGCATACTGTTATGCGGTATCGGTGGACTTGACTGGCAAGAAGTGAGCTGATTTGGTGAGTCGATCCACTATCACCTAAATTGAGTCGAACTTATGCTGAGTGCGAGGTAATCCTACCACGAAATCCATGTTGATCATCTCCCATTTCCACATTGGTATTTCCATAAGCTGGAACTGGGCCGCTGATGCTCAACTTTTACTTACTGACAATTTGGATATTTAGATACAAAGTCTGCCACAACCCTCTTCATACCGCTCCACCAATAAATTTCCTTGAGATCGTGATACATTTTCGTAGAACCTAGGTGCACCGAATACATGGAATGATGAGCCTCCGCCATTACCCTCTCCCAAAGGTTATCCACATCTGGAACACATAGCCTACCCTGACATCGTAACAAACCATTATTGCCACCGAGTGAAAATGCCAAAGTTTTGTTGTTCAGAACTGCCTCCTTCATCTATGCCAATGCTGGATCAATGAACTGCTTTTCCTTGATTTCCGCTACAAGCGACGATTCTGCTCTATTATGCACCATAATTTCCTCCTCATTTGGGGTCAAAATGCAAACCCCAAGACTGGTCAACTGATAAACCTCCTGAGCTAGGAGCCTCTGATTCGCTCCCAAGTGAGCCAAACTAACCATGGATTTCCGACTGAGGGCGTCGACCACCACATTCGCCTTTCCTGGATGGTACAAGATGTTCATATCATAATCTTTATGCAATTCTAACCACCGTCGCTGCCTCAAATTTAACTCCTTCTGCTTGAACAAATATTGGAGACTCTTGTGGTCCGAGAACACATCCACATGGACCTCATAAAGATAATGCCACCATATTTTCAAGGCAAATACGACTGCTGCAAGCTCCAAATCATGCGTCGGGTAATTCTTCTCGTGATTCTTGAGTTGCCTTGAAGCATACGCTATAAACTTCCCATGCTGCATCAATACACACCCCAAACCAACCCTGGAGGCATCACAATAAACCACAAATCCTTCTGCGCCTTCTAGCAAAGCCAATATCAGTGCCGAGGTCAACCTTGACTTCAATTCCTGAAAACTTTTCTCACAAGCGTCGGACCACTAGAACTTAACTACTTTCTACGTCAATTTAGTCAATGGGGAGGCGAGGGTGGAGAATCCCTCCACAAACCTCCGATAGTACCCGGCTAAACCCAAGAAGCTACGAACCTCTATCGGGGTCGTGGGTCTAGGCCAATCCTTCACCGCTACAATCTTTAGGGGATCCACCTGAATCCCTCACTGGAAACAACATGACCCAGAAAAGAGACGGACTCCAACCAAAATTCACATTTTGAAAATTTAGCGTACAACTGGTGCTGATGAAGAGTCTGCAAAAATGCTCTGAGGTGATCGGCATGATCCTCCCTACTCCGCAAATAAACGAGGATGTCGTCAATGTATCACAAAGGAGTCTAGAAATGGCTTGAAAACCCGATTCATAAGGTCCATGAAAGCTGCCGGGGCATTGGTTAGCCCAAAATACATGACCAAGAATTTAAAGTGACCATAGCGAGTTCTGAAGGCGGTCTTAGGAATATCCTGCTCTCTGATCTTCAATTGGTGATACCCGGACCGCAGATCAATTTTGGAGAAGAACTTTGCACCTTGCAATTGGTCGAACAAATCATCTATCCGAGGTAAAGGATATTTATTCTTGATGCTGACTTTGTTAAGCTGTCGATAATCAATGCACATCTAAAGCGACCCATCCTTCTTTCTGATAAAAAGAACCGAAGCACCCCACGGCGACACACTCGGTCATATGAACCCCTTCTCTAATAATTCCTTCAGCTGCTCCTTTAACTTTCTAAACTTTGCTGGCACCATTCTGTATGATGGAATAGATATTGGCTGAGTATCTGGCAATACATCAATCCCGAAATCAATCTCCCTATCTGGCGGAATCCCTGGAAGCTCATTCAGAAACATTTCAAGAAACTCATTCACAACTGGCACGGACTCGGGGACAAACACTTCTGAAGTGGTGTCCGCCACCGGGACCAAATGATAGATACATCCCTTCTTAATCATCTTCGAAGCCTTAAGGTAAGAAATAAGCCTACCCTTTGGCACCATACCATTTCCTTTCCATTCAATAACCGGCTCGTTAGGGAACTCAAGTCTCATGACTCTCGTTCGGCAGTAAAGTTTGGCAAAGCACGAATAAAGCCAGTCCATCCCCATGATTACATCAAAATCTACCATTCCAAGCCCAACTAGATTGGATGTGGTAACACGACCACACACCGTGACAACACAATTCCTATAAACTCGCGAGGCTGTAATAGAATCACCAACCGGAGTCGATACAGAGAACGGCTCATGAAGTTGTTCGGGTTCTATCCCAAAACTTGAAGCAATGAATGGGGTGACATAAGACAAAGAGGACCCCGGATCAATAAGAGCATAACAATCAATGTCCTGAACAGACAAGATACCTGTAACAACATCTGGTGAAGCCTCAGTACTCTGGCAACCATTCAAAGCGTAGAACCGGCTAGGTCCACTTCTACCACGAGCTCCACCCCTAACTGCACTACGCCCTGCTGGAGCTGGAGGATGCACAGATGATGTAGGAACTAAAGAACCGGATGACTGGGCAGATCCTCTACCCATACCCTGACTAGGCGCACGACAGTCCCGCTGGATGTGACCTCTCACCTCGCACCTATAACATACCGGGATATCCAAATAGTAAGTCTCTGTATGGAATCTCCCACACTTGGGGCATGTAGTTCCCCCCTGCTGCTGAGACCTCACTTCTGGAGAACCGGACTGACGGGACCTCCTACTATCTGAACCTGGTCTCGAGTGACTACTCTGCTGATAACTGTGCACAGATGGAGGTGCACTCGCTGAGGACCGAGCATATGACTGGGATGGCCCTGATGACCCTCTCCCCAGAACTGGTCTCCCTGAGTGACCCATTGACCAGGCCCTGCTTCTACTCTCCCTTTCTGCATGTATCTTCAACTTCCTAGCCTCTATGGCCTGAGCAAATCCTACAATCTTTCCATAATTCATATCTGTGTGTAAGGCCGCTGTAGTAGCCTCATTCACCACCAAAGGACTAAGACCGTGAACGAAACGTCGAACTCGAGCATCCATGGTCGACACTAACTGAGGAGCATACTTGGACAACCTCACAAACTCTATGTGGTACTCCCAAACACTCATACTGTCCTTCTTGAAACCTCAAACTCAGTGGCATGAGCTGCCATTGTCTCGGCAGGCAAGAAATGGTCCATAAAGGCATCCACAAACTCATCTCATCTACCCGGAGGTCTTCCATCCTCACGGGAATCCTCCCACATCTCGAACCACGAATGCACTGCTCCCTCAACCTGTATGAAGCCAAATCAATGCCCTCTGTCTTTGTAGCCTTCATCACTCGAAGGGTCTTATACATCTCATTAAGGAAATCTTGCGGATCGGCCTCTGGGTCTATGCCTGTGAATTTTGGAGGGGCCAATCGCAGGAACTGGTGGACTCTGGAGCTGGCGGAATCTCCCTGTCCACTGGAGGACACAGGGGCATCATGAGATCTCTAGGCCTGGGCGGCCACTAACTGGGTCAACATACGGATGGCTCCTCTAAGGTCCCCATCAGAAACCCCGGGACCAAAAGCTGTAACACTATCAGGATTTGGAATATCGGCGGGAGGGATGGTGGCACCCTCTGTCGTAGCTGGAACAGGAATGCTTGGATCTAGAATAGATGGGCCGGGAAGATTCGAGGCCGGGGAGTCACTCTCACCCACAACATCAGGTACATGATTCACGGCCACACTTGGGGTGGCGTCGACCCCAAGGCCGAGTCTAGATTTCTTCTTAGGTGCCATTTCCGAAAATTTCGAAACAAAGCATGAGTTAGACATAAATACTTCCACTTTTCACTTCACCGCACGATATGGAATAACAAAGAAGAGAATAGTTTCCTAAATACCCGTGTAGCCCCCTACTTATAGATGTGGTCGACAACATACCGATAAGAAGGGCTCTACTTGGCATGGCTTCGAGACATCCTAGGACTCTTTTAAAACCTTAGGCTCTGATACCAAGTTTGTTACGCCCCAAATTCGAGGGACATGACCGGCGCTCGACCCGGGTAGCCCCAGTCAAGTGGACCTGGGTGCCTTTCCTACCCCCTCCCCCCTGTGTTACCCCGCATTTTTCACTACTTATTAGCCAAATGAAATAACCATCTACAATTAAAATACCTATTTATTACAAAACATGCACAGGGTACATGATTCTTAGTGTGGTTTACATTTTACATAGTCCAACATACCAGATACATATTACATAAGTTCCTGACCCACATTTCCTTTCTACGGAGCCTCTAAATATGAAAAAGGATGATACAGTACTTGACGGTAACAAGACTTCGGCTATACCTTATACAAATATCAAAACAAGATCCCAAAACAGAAGCGGCATGAGCCATGCAGGACCCCGAAAGGAAAGGGGCTCATTAATTCAGCTGATGGGAAGTGATGAGGAGCTACGATCGGTGGACCGACAATCATAACATGAATGTAGCGCCCCCAGCAAAAGGGACGTCAGTACACTTGAATTGTACTGATATGTATGAATAAACTTTGCTCCAAGTAAACTCAAACCATACACAAGTAGGTAACAGTAATAGAAACAACAATCAAATGCACAAGGAAGGAACAATCAAGCCAAACAAGTTTACAATCTCTCCCGTTTCCCCTTCCACATTTCACATCAATAATTTCATAATTTGCTTATGTTTTTATTTTAATAGTGATTTCGATCACTTTCCACCCTTATTAACTCGTCCACCCTTATCACCACAACCCACACCTTATAACTTCGTGTTGCGGCGCGTAACTCGATCCCACCGTACAGTTACAATTCACAAACAACACAACAACAATGAACAATTCACAAAAATCAACAACAACACTTCTTAAGAAGTAACAACAACAATTTACAAGTATTTCCATAACCATCAATACTATTTCCATCATATTCAACAACTCACATGTGTTTTACATCACAACGATAATTGCCCACAATAAGCCATAGATGTTGCTATCACAGTTATTCGAGTTGCATCATTTACGATTTCCTTCCATCTTTTGTTCCTCAGATCTTGCCACATATCACATTCACAATCATACCAATCGCATGAATTTCACAATTAATCCATGTAGATATCACATACCAAACATTTGTACACCAAATAAGGCAATTTTACAAAGGTCAAAGTTAGCCATACATACCTGGAGTCGAATTCCCTTTTAACTTCTATTTTCAATTCACCAAATAATCTAGCAACGTCAATCTAGTGCACAAATTAATACACATGACTTAGAATTGGGGTTCACAAATGCTACTCAAACTTATTTAGGTTATCAACCCTTCTTTTGCAAACCTCTATCTCTACCCAGCTTTCCCTTGCTAGGTTTTAGGTTTTAAGAAGGCATGCATGTACAATTTCAACCATTAATTTCAAGAATCAATACATGAGACTCCCCCCTTAGTTTAAACCTGAAAATCAAGGAAAACGTACCTGCAAGAATGGGGATGAGGGCAATTACTTTGAATTTTCCCGGCCCGGATAGTTTTGAAGAATCAAATTGATGAAGATTGCTTTCTCTCTCAAGAACCCTCCCTTCCCTTTCTCTTGTTTTGTTTAGAAGATCATTAAAAATGAGGGGTTGGGGTGTTTTATTAAAAAGGGGTCGGGTTTAAAATTTTAGAAAAATAGAAGCCCGCAGGATCTGTGGTCGCACTTTGCGGTCGCAGAATCAAAATGCGGTCCGCAGATTGGACCGCAGAAGTTTCCCAAAACTCTAAGCGTTTCTGCTTGGGTATGCAACGGGAATGCGGTCCGCATTCCTATTCTGTGGTCGCATAATGCACCGCAGAACTGACCTTCGTAAATCCTTGAGGAATTTATGCGATGATTATGTGGTCTGCATACTGATTATGCGATCGCATAATAGACCGCATTTTCAACGTCAATTTTGACTAACTCTCTAATTAATTATGCGGCAAAAATGAGGTCTGCATACCTGATCTGCGATCGAATTCTGGACCAGATAATGGTAATTTTCTGGAAAATTTTGATTCTTGATTTTTAAGTGCAAAATCAATAAAAAGGGTTTGAACTGCGGCGAGCTTACACATTCCCAACCTATATACGGAACTTGACACTACGAAGTACTAAGCTTCGAGCACGAATTTTCATGGGGCCTTACAATTAAGGACTGAAACTTTTCTTCAATGATGGTCGTGATTCGACTTGCTAGTAACTTTAGAAGGGAAGATACAAAGACTTACTTTAGATTGATGTCACCACCTATCTTGAAGTATATCTTCGCCATTTTTTGAAAATGTCTATCAATGTCATTTCTATCGAATGACAGACACTTCATCTCAAAGAGTTATCTTCACATTTTCTCCTGTCTTTGTCCAGTATCTCAGCAGAAAACTTCATGTAGGATCCTGATGTTGAAGGAAAAATCTTGGGAAGTAAGAAAAGTATTTTTGTCTTGAATTCCAAGTGCATTCCACCAGTCTCTGAGTTCTGAAAGGATGATATACTTTTCTCGTTCCACCAAATTTTTGGTCACCATCAAAGTGTAGAAGTCTTGGATCCTTTGAGGCCATTTTGAAACCTTTATGTTATCTAAGGTGAAAGTGTGGAAACCAGTTCCAACTAGTTTTGAAGCCATGGGCTCATATCTTCTTTCTAGGATTGGTTCATCCGTCATGCCTTCTTGTCCCTCATCTACTTCAGATATTTCTAGGTCTCTTGGCTGGTTTACAAATATTGGGGGATCATCTTCTTCGGAAGAGATTGTTGTGGATTCATTGCTTGATTGAGAGTTATCTTCTATTATTTCATCTTCTGATGAGTTTAGAGATTCCGACCACGGAGTATCTTCTTTTGATATGTATCTTGGTTGGGAGACATAGAGGTCTGGAGCCTTTTGATCACAAATTATTAGATTTTCGGGGTTCGATCCTTTTTAACTTTCTCCTTGGTCTCGCCTTTTCTTGGTTTGTTTCTTTGCTGCAAGGGCATCTTTCCTTTCCCAAACTAATTTTACGATATCAAAATCATTTTCTTCTTTTGCTGGTTGGATGAAAGAGAATGGATTTTGTGAGGTAGATGGAAAGGTAGAAAAGGTGTAGTCCAATTTAGGCGGGAATATGTTTGTGGAGACATAGGGAAGAAGGTAGGTTTTGAAGGGAAAACTAGGGTTTTTTGTGGCTCAAAGTGATTATTTCTCAAAAGTTGAATTTGTTCTTTGATGGAAATCGTCTCCTTTTAGTGTTGTTGGAAAAAATGGAATAGTGAATTTCCTGGCGGACAAATCTCATATTATAAATTTGCCAACCTTAGTTCCAGGGCTCTGATTAGTCCTGCTCATTAACTTGTTTTGTGCATGGGCCATGTTCTTTTTATGGTGTTGCCAACATTATTGAGCACTTTGTTCTGGCAGGTAGAATTTTCTGATTGCCAGTTCATTGTTGCTTCGGTGTCACTCGTTTGGGGGATTTTTCTCCAGATGGTAATACTATATTTTTCTTGGGGATTTTTGGAGCATGGCTGATACCCTCTTTTTCAAAAGGTCGAAGTGGAGGAAAATCTTGAGAGTGGCTGGAACTTGAAGGGCTCAACATGAATATTTGTGGGTGTGTGGACTTTTGGGTTGATAGAATTTTAGGTTCAGGTGAATTTTTGGATTCTGGAGTATAAGGTGATGTTGATTTGGATTTGGGCGTGGTTCACTATCCTCCCAGCTTGGAGTGAATTTTTCTAGTAGTTTTGATCATTCTTGGGGTTTGTAACTGACAAGAAATTCATATTTACCTAGACGGCTTAATGAGCCAATTGAAGGATCTTTACTTTCATATTTGGCTCGAAATTGCTTTTCAGTAGTTTTCCCCTTTTTCTTTGATTTCAGTTTGGTTTCTTTAAGGCTGAACCTTTCCTAATGACACTGGTGGTGTTAATCATATTCTCCAATTGGGTCTTCAAAATATTCTTGGCAATTACAATCAAGATCCCAAGGGCAGTGTCCCGTAAAGAGCCATGTGAACCACCAAACTCTTTTTCCTTCTTTGTCTAAATGTTGACACCAGTCATGTTCTTCCATGATGCTATGTATATTCCAGAAGAACTCTCCATCAGGTTCTTGGTATGTATCTGTTGTATCTTTGGGTTGAATCATTTGGAAAGAGAAGATGGTTTTATTGGGTTTTTTGAAATGGGAATAGTCTAAGCTTATGCAAACAGGTTTGTCACTTCTTTTGGTAAAAGTTGGTTCACCAGATTGTAGAGATTCCTCCGATTCTCTTAGCTTCTCATAATTTGTGATCCAGGAATCAGGAAGGATTTTGACAAGATCATCTCTGGAAATCTGTCTGGGTATTTGGGTGCATGTTGACATCCAATTTTGTCCCTCTTTTCTTCCAAATTATTTACTTGAGCTTCTAATATCACTAATAATGTAAGAATAGTTATTTTACCGTTTTATGTACAAACTAGACCTAATTATTATTATTATTTACCAAATATCACTATTAATAGTATTATTAATATTACTACTACTACCACCACTACTACTATCATTGGAATTAGTACTGGTATTAATACATTATGACTACTGCTAAGTACTATTATTATTAGTGTTAATATTAATTCGATGTTAGTGTTAGTGTTACTATTATTACTACGACTATGCTCAATATTTTATTTGTAGTATTATTATTTTTATCATAAAATTATTACTATTTTTTGTCGCTATTGCTATTAGTATTACAATACTAATACTATTGTTGCTACTACTACTACTACTAATAATTATTATTTTTTATTTTTTTTATTTTTTTTTGTTGTTGTTGTTGTCATTATTATTATTACTATGTTTACTTCTATTAATAATAGTACCGTAACTAATAATGTTATTACTTTTCTTTTTATCAACATCTATTTAATATCATACTTACACCTTTGTCCTCTTCTCCACTTTTTCACAAAAAAAGAAGTCAAAAGATGTTTTCTTTCACCAAGAAAATAAACGTCCCCCTTCCATTTCCATCCTTTTCAATCCTTACCTCCTTTTCCTTTCATCTTGACTTTTCCTCCATTTCTTTAGCCAATTATTAACTTTCAAACACCAACGTACAAGAGCATATCCCACCATTTCAGGCTATGAAGAATCACGTGAAGTCTGCAAATTCTATCCAAAATCTCCAACGTTTCAAATTCAAACGAGTATGTTGACCAAATTTCAAATCTAAATTTAAAAATCCTACTCAAGAACCCTAACTTCTATCTATAAATATCTGCTTTGAAACTCATTTTTGGGAGAAGTTGGAGCCACTCTTTTACCCAAAACTAGAGGTGGCCAACCCTTTTATCTCTCTTAATCCTCACCCTTTGGCTAACTCTTCATAGTTATCATTTCTTATTAATCTTAAAATCTAGCTTTAAGCTTTGTTTCTGCCTTGTGGTCTCTATCTAGTCTATAGTCTTGCTAAAGCTTTTATTTTTATTTGTATCAGCATTTGATGATCTTCCAAAAGAGTTGAACAAAAACCGGAGATAGTAGATCTTCTTGACGACGCCCCGTTCGCTGCCCACAAAAAGGTCAGTAACTTTGAAATTTTTCTTCTCGCTTTCCAAAGTATATTTGAAGATCCGAAATGATTATTTGTTTGTTTCTAAAAATCTTATACTTAGTTTATCTTCCATGTAGAAGGCGTGATTAAATATCTATTAGTATATAAAATCGTGAAAGACTATGTATTCAAACTATCTGATAATAAAGTAAAAATAGGATGTTGGTAGTCATATGAGCATAGTAATGTCTAGGAACGCATGATCTAGTTTCTATTTTTTTTTATTTGGTCAAAAAGTCAGGGATACCAAATCTCTTTTCATTTTCTTTATCTAGTAGCTTTTTGAGTGTTTGTCTTGTTTAAGAATCTAAACTACTATTCATATTATTTTATATGCAGAATTGCTAATTTAAGTTTTGCCCGTGTGGTTACATATTCTGACCATATAAAATTTGAACAAGAATGATATGTGTTCTGTTGGCTTTATTAGAAACTATTCTTTAGGACTTTCATTGTTGAATATATGTATTCTTGCCAAGATATCAGGTTAAAATCTTGATATCATGTATTAGTCACTTGCAAAATATATTTTTACAATTTCATTGTCCTACTCCCACCTAGAAAGCATTTCCTTAGGATTTTTTTAATTAACTTGTTATCATTTAACGTAAGAGTGTGAATGATAGATTAAAATTTAATTTGATTAGAAGATAAGTTTGTACTTAAGAACTCTCAAAATCTGTTAGCATAAGCTTGACTATAGAATTATTTGCCTATTGTAAATCCATGATTCGATTTACGCTTGCTGCTTTTTGCTTCCAAGTTTATTTCAAATTTTGCTTCTAATTTTTTAATCTTTATTTCTTTCTTTACATATACACTTTGGAGAAAATAGAGTCCTAATTTGAGACTCTTGCAATGGAGTCGCAAAACGAGACTTGACACCCATACCCGAGCATGGAGTCAACATAACACATTTTTTAGAATATCCCGAATCGCAAGAAAACAAGCAAAACTGTGACGACCCGGACAGTTGTCACGTGAGTTACCGCTCCGTTTCCCCCATATTATGTTGCTCTATGTTTCAATATCAGTAATTGAATAGGTCGAATAGAATTGAATTGGTTTTAGTTGAAAATGAGGCACTTAGCCTCTTAGAAGGAAGCTTGTTTTGGAAAAGTCAACCGGAAGTTGACTATATAGTTAGAAGGCTCGGATGTGAATTCTTGTGTTTTTTTATCTTCGGGGGATGATTTGTGACTTAGGAGTGCGATCGGAATTGAATTTAGAGGTCCGGTGTAGAATTAGGCTTGAATTGGCGAAGTTGGAATTTTGGCAAATTCCGGTTGATAGGTGAGATTTTGATTCAAGGGTCGGAAAGGAATTCCAAGAGTTGCAATAGCTTCGTTAGGTGATTTTGGGTATGTCTGCAAATATTCAGGTCATTCGGACGTCGTTTGGTCGGGTTTTTGATTGAATGCGCATTTCGGAAGTTTTGAAGAAACTTAGGCTTTAATTTGGTGAAATTTGATGATTTTGACATTAACGATAGTGTTTTGATGATTGGAACAAGTTTGAATAAGGTTGTTGGATGTGTTGGTATTTTTGGTTGAGGTTCCGGGGGCCTCGGGGTGGGAATGGGTGTTAAAACGAGAAGTTTTTGAATTTGGCTTCAGGTTTGTTTTGCTGTCAGCTGGTATTTCCGCTTCTGCAGAAATGGACCGTAGAAGCGGTTCCGCAGAAGCGGATGAAGGAGTGCAGAAGCGAGTTTGGCTTAGGTGGTGAAGTTCCGCAGAAGCGGAACTTGGTCTGCATAAGCGGGGACGCAGGAGCGGAGTATTGACCGCAGAAGCGGACTTAGGGATCCGCAAAAGCATGTTTCTATGTCGCAGAAGCGGTCATGGGAAATTAAGTGAAAAACCACAGAAGCGAATAATTGAGTGCGGAAGCGATACCGCAGAAGCGGTTATGGGAACCGCAGAAGCGAAAATCGGGCATGTGTTATAGTGAACAGTGTTCACAAACTTGGAAAAAGAAGAAAACGATTTGGACTTCGAACGAGAGGCGATTTTGGGCAACTTTGAAGAGGATTCGAAGGGATATCATCAGGTATGAATATTTGGACTCGGATTATGTTATTTTGGTGTAAAAACATGAATTAATCACGGAATTTCAAGGAATTAAAGGGTAAAAATGGAGGTTAGGGCTTGAAACCTAATAAGGTTTGAATTGATGATTTGAGGGGCCAAATGGACTCCGATTCTTGTGTGTTTTATATGTACGGACTCGTATCGAGACGAGGATTCCGGTAATGTAAATTTTGTAATTTTTGGAGAAGTGAGCTTCCAAGTGAGCCCGGGGCTCGGTTTTTGCTAGTTTCGAGATTCTTGATATTTTTCAATTGTTTTCGATTGGGTATTGTTCCCTTAGCATATTGTAATGCATTCGCTCTGTTTTTGGTAAGATTCGACGCATGTGGAGGCCGAATTTAGAGGCATAGGTGTCGCGAGCGAGGGATTTCACTGGTTCGAGGTGAGTAATACTTGTAAATGATATCCTGAGGGTTTGAAACCCCGGATTTGCACATCATATTGCTGCATTGTGGTGACTTGCATGCCAGGTATGAGCGTGGGGTAGAGCACCATTGGGGATTGTGACTTGGTCCGTCCCGGTTGTTGATTTTACTGCGTGATTGACTGAAACCGTACTTGATACTATCATGATTTGGGCTGATTGCCATGTTTTGGGGCTTCGTGCCGATTATTTGGATCCCGTAGGGATTATTATCATTGTTTCCATGATGCTTAGCATGTTTTCATGATATCAGTCCTAAGTTAAACATTGTCTCGAAATGACTAGTAACTTTCTAAAGTTTTAAACACTTAATCTATAATTCCTAATAATTGGAACTGAAAATGGTAAACTTGACTGTGCCTGTGTGGCTTACGTCCATATATCCAAGGCTGAGTGTGGATCGGGTTGCGCACCGCAGCAGTGTTGCATGTGCATTTCTAGGCTGATGATGGATCGGGCTGCACGCCGCAGCGGTGTGATACTGATATTGCGCTTGGGCTGTAGGAGCCCCTCCGGAGTCTGAACCCCCACAGTGAGCACGAGTAACCAAATGGATCGGGCTGTACGTCACAGCGGTCATGTGCATTACATTGCATTCACGCATTGATTCCTGTCTGTACTACGTGGCATGACATTTAACACTCTCATATCATTGGCATCCATGCTATTTCTTGCACTGTGTACCAAATACCCTGGTGTTATTTGTAAATAGAGTGATGTGCCCGAGGGGATGACTTGTGTGCGGACTTGCACTAGCTGATATCACATTCATATGCCTGCGGTTGGAAAAAAAATATTTTTAAAAGAGATTTTAAATTGAGCTAGATGTTTCAAAAGGAGTTTCACGGTTTTTACTATTTTGTTAAAAAGGTTGTACTGTACTATATAGCATGATGGATTGTTCTTACGTGATTTCTTACCGCTCAGTTATTATTTACACTTATTACCACTGAGTTGGAAGTACTCACTTTACTCCCTGCACTATGTGTGCAGATCCAGGTACCTCGGGAGTTTAGCTGAGCTTTTGCTGATTTCAAAGTTTATCCTGAGTTGTCGAGGTAGCTGCCTGACGTCCGTAGGACCCGACTCCTCCCATATTCCTTTATTATTTTCGCATTTTAGAACATCAGTATTGCTGAGGGTGTATTATTTTGTTATCTTAGAGGCTCTAGACTCATGACCCCAGGTATTTGGGAATATATTCAACATTATCTTGATATTCAGCTTATATCTATCTATAAATTAAAATCATTAGCTTTATTATTAATAATGATATTCAAATGACTGGTTTTGAGCTTCATGCTCGGGTTGAGAGTGTAAATGGTANGACGTCTGTATTTATCCTCGAGAGGCTGCAGAACCTTTAGAAAACTTCACTTTCTTGGAATTCTTATCGTGCGTACTTGATCCAGCTTGAGATATAACTCTTGAAATTCCTCCCACACGTCTGTATGCACATATGAGCGCTCAGTATTGTATGTGCCCTGATGGCTTGTGATTCCCTGATCGAGGGGCGAGATGTGATCCCGTGGGTTCGATGTTGGGCTAGTCTGGAGGACTTGAGGCTGGATCTTTGCCTATGGCTTGAGCACCGAGGTGATTGTGTGAGCAAGTGTTCTGAACTTATATGTTCGGTATTGTCCCTATTAGCCAGAACGGCGGTTGGATATCCATGTGATGAGTATGTTAGTACTGCAAGATATATCTATGTGACTTGGTAGTGACGAAGGAGTCTGGATAATAGATGAACTATTAAGTGGTTCGTTTCCTATTGTGATCTGTTATGTATCCCCTAGTTATGGGCGTGTGATGAATATTTTTCGTGTCTCCTAGTTGGGAAGTGAAGTACATTACATATGGCGGTATGAG
>MU753454.1:39200-60067 GCA_026770625.1 Nicotiana glauca | reverse complement strand
GAGGATCCGGGTGCATTTCATGTGACGTGATCCGAAAATACGTTCTTAAACGACGTTCACTTTCTTAAATAAAATAATTGACAAAAGCGGTAATTAATTCTAAAAATGCACAAATAGGATAACATATATAAAAAATTAATATTTTAGCCAAATATAACAGTTGAGCGACCGTGCTAGAACCACGGAATTCGGGAGTGCCTAACACCTTCTCCCGGGTTAACAGAATTCCTTACCCAGATTTCTGGTTCGCGACTATAATACAGAGTCAAACCATTCCTCGATTCGGGATTCAAATCGGTGACTTGGGACACTATAAATCTCCCAAGTGGAGACTCTGATTTTTAAATAAAACGAATCCCGTTTCGATTATCCTTAAATTGGGAAAACTCCTTTATTACTATATCTCTTCCCGGGGTGTAGTAAAGGCGGATAAAGCTTCGGTAAAAAGGAGGTGTAACAATGGTCAGCTTTATTAGAATAGAATGTCCAGAGCTTTCAATAAAAAGGTCAAACCAAGACAGTTTGCACCAGGACAACTGGTACTGAAGAAGATCTTCCCACATCAAAATGAAGCCAAAGGGAATTTCTCTCCCAACTGGAAGGGTCCTTACATGGTTCACAGGGTACTAATAGGAGGAGCGCTCATACTTGCAGAAATGGATGGAGAAGTTTGGCTAAACCAATCAATTCAGACGCAATCAAGAGATACTATGCTTAGACTGTTTACATCTAATGTAATTGAACTACGACTTGATTCTCATTTAAGAGGGGATACGTAGGTAGCCCTGTGGGTTTAGTCATATCATAATAAATTTTTCATTTCCCCCAGAACCAAAAACTGGGGCAGAATTTTTAGGAGGGCCCTCAATATTCCGCCCTCGTCAAAATTCCGAAGCAAGTCTAGCCAATGTCATCGCATGCCAAAAAGTCAGAGATTGGTTAAGAAACTGAGGCAGAATTTTGAAAAGGACTCTCGAAATTCTGAAGAAGGTTCAACAAATTCCGTCACTCGCAAACGGGTGAAGAATCATATACCAAACTGGGGTAGAATTTTGAGGAGGAACCTCAAATATCTAACACGAGAAAGCTGCAATGTCTCTGAAATATGTTACAGTCACTAGTTCATCTAAAACTACTTGATATTTTACTATGTTTCCTAAAACAACGCTATTTTCATTAACAATTGCATATTTTTGAAAACTCTATTTTCGTAACAGTCAGGTGTTACCTACAAAAGCTCAAACCAAGCCTCCAAAATGGAGGAGAAAAGCCAGCAGACGAAGGCACAAACCAACCTCCCCATACAAAACTTACAATTTTTCTTTGAGCGCAAGCACATCTGACGTAACTATAGCACTTGCAAATATATACATGCAACAAAATCACTATCAATCGGGCCACCAGACACCGAATATATCCCCAGCTAAGAAATATTCTACTCTTATTTGCTACTCGTTCTTTTCATGGGACTAAGCTATGTCACGCATCTTGCATGAAGCTAAGCCATGCCTCCTTATTTGCATGAGGCTAAGACCTGCCTTCATATTTGCATAAGGCTAAGCATTGCCTTCCATTTTCATGGGACTAAGCCCTTTCCTACATCTTGCATGAGGCTAAGCCCTGCCTCCATATTTGCATGAGGCTAAGACCTGCCTCCATATTTGCATAAGGCTAAGCACTACCTTCCATTTGCATGGGACTATGTCCTGTCTCGCATCTTGCATGAGGCTAAGACTTGCCTCCATATTTTCATAAGGCTAAGCACTGCCTTCCATTTGCATGGAACTAAGCCATGTCCCACGTCTTGCGTGAGGCTAAGCCCTGCCTCCATATTTGCATAAGGCTAAGAACTGCCTAAGATCTGTCCCACATCCTCCATGAGGCTAAGCCCTGCCTCTATAATTGCATAAGTCTAAGCACTGCCTTCCATTTGCATGGGACTAAGCCTGGTCCCAAACCCTGCATGAGGCTAATCTCTGCCTCCATATTTGCATAAGGCTAAGCACTGCCTTCCATTTGCACGGGACTAAGCCCTGTCCCGAACCCTGCATGAGGCTAAGCCTGCCTCCATATTTGCATAAAGCTAAGCATTGCCTTCTATTTGCATGGGACTAAACCATATCCCGCATCCTGCATGAGGCTAAGCCCTGCCTCTATATTTGCATAAGGCTAAGCATTGCCTTTCATTTGCATGGGGCGAAGCCCTGTCCCGCATCCTGCATGAGGCTAAGCCATGCCTCCATATTTGCACAAGGCTAAGCATTACCTTCCATTTGTATGGGACTAAGCCATGTCCCGCATCCTGCATGAGGCTAAGCACTACCTTCATATTTGCATAAGGCTAAGCACTGCCTTCCATTTGCCTGGGACTAAGCCCTGTACCTTCCATTTGCATGGGACTAAGCCTTATCCCAAACCTTGCATGAGGCTAACGCCTACCTCCAATTTTGCATGAGGCTAAGCACTGCCTTCTCACGGGACTAAGCATTGTCCCTCCTTGCATAAATGTTTCTCTATTTTCGTACTATCTATTTGCTTTTCTGTCAGGCTAACCTCTGCCCTCCATTTCACAAGACTAAGCCTTGTCTTTCTAATATTATATTATTGCATCTCATGGGCCGAAATATCGCCAATATGTCTAGAGGCGTCATAGTCTAAAGATGTCATCCTCATAGCTGGAAGACACCATGCCACGGCCTGAGGATCTCTCAAATTTGCATATCATTATTCAAAGGCTTCATGGTTCGGAGGCACCATTTTCATGGACCGAGAATATCATTTCATGGCCTGCGAATCTCTTATCTGAACAATTCATGGCCCAGGACATCATGGTCTAAGGACTTCATCCTTAACCGTCCGAAGACAACTTTTATGGTCCGAAGGGAATCTGCATCATGTTTAAATTTTCACACAAATACATGTTCGTAGCATCTCTTTATCTGCAGGTGACTAGTGAGCAACCGCTATCCCAGAAGGAGAGACCTCGCTCCAGTTCTCTCAACTATCTCAAACTTGACTGTTCACTGTAACCACTCTTTCATCCATCTCGAAATTTCGTAATGACCTCATCGGAACATTCCGCCAATGGATCTGAAACTACACATGACCTGATTCCTATAAAACCAGTGATATGTAGGCAGCTCAAAGACCAGAGTCTGGCCTCTATCTTTCAAGGCATCTCATTCAGTCAAAATTGGCCATCATTTCTTTACCCGAAAACTCTTTCATCTTTCCCTGGTAAAGAGGGGCAGATGCTGACACCCAATTTTTCCTTCATATATATTTAATATGCATACATACTTTCAAAATATTTTATACGCATTTACAAACATGCACAAGTATTTTATAATTTTTTTATAATTTTTGAAGGCATTAAATAAATTTATTTCTGTATTTATATTTATAAAAATAGACAATAATTATCACTCATATTATTTATATGATGATTTAATCATATAAATTCATCATTTATGCCCATATAATACCTAAATATTTAATTGCATTATTTACAATCACATTTGTATTTTTAGGCTAGAATTGTATATTTTTGCAACAAAAGCCTATATATGCATAATTATATTATCTATATAGAAAATAATTTTTTATATTTTACAATATTAAGTAAGTATTTTAAAACATTTTCATGCACAAATAATATTTTTATCATTTAGAAATTATTTTATAAAATTATTTTACTAAATTAATTGGGTATTTAAACTCTAGCCCCTAGAAAATACCCAATATCAGACCTAGCCTAGCCCAATTAGCCATACCCATACAACCCAACCCTAAACCCAAATAACCGTGTAATTAAAACTGCCCCACCTAGACATCTAATCCTAGCCGTTGATCTCAGAAGATCAACGGGCCTAAATCAACCGACCCCTTTTAATATATAAAAAAAAACTAACCCTGCCCATTCTCCAAATTCGCTACCCTCATGTGCTCTCGTCTCTCAACCCTTTATAATCCTAGCACCTTCACCTGTTATCCCCTCCGATTCGGACCCAAAATGGAATCAGCCATGGATTCCCTTACATTATCGGTATCTCTTCACCGCTGGTTACTCGTCTGCAACCCTATCTAGTGGCTTTCCTAGCATGGAAAAGCACATCTGGCCAAACTGGAGCCAAATCTGGCTCAAAATCTTCCATGTTTTGACTATTTCCGTCTATGTTCATCCCAATACCTGTGAGTATGAATATCTTCGTATTTTTAGGGTTTCAAATATCTGGTTAAAATCGGATTTGGTTCAACCTCTATTTATTTTATGAATCTGACTAATTTTTTGGTTGAATCTGTTTAGATCTTCTCATATCTGAAATGATTTCATGATTATTTGGGTATTTCTTGTTTAAATTTTCAGTATTTCTACCTTGATATTTCTGACCCTTCCCTATTATTATTAGTCCTGACTGATTTTGGTTTGCCCTAGAATTAGGGTCTTGATTTCAACGGATTTATCTATAAAATACTTAACCTTTAAACGTTTTCATCTCTGAGCATCTATTTATTTTATTTACTATATGTTCTATATTTCTCCCTAATCTCTAATAGTTCTGACTATTTAACCGTTCATTTTACTATTTTTGCACGTTTGCCTTAAACTCTATCGATTAATTATTAATGAATTTCACTTACCTAAATTAGGTCTTGAAATTGGGCTTTCCTTTAGTACTGGTGTTTCCTTGTTAGATTTTACATGTTCTTACCTTATGTGCAATTACTAATTGGCGCTACTGACCTGATATTATGCTTGGATTATTAGAACCCAACTCCTAATTGATTTCGGAGTAAGTTCTTGCCTTATTGAACCTAGCTCTTAATTATTGATTGATTCCATATACAATTTTTCTTAAATCAAGTAGTACTAGCTTGGTTATACTGCTAATTTGTTCATGACTGACTTTACTTGATTGATTGTTTGATTATTTTCTTGCCTTATTTTTGCAATGACAACCTGTCTTGCCTTACTTACCTATACTATTCAACTCATATATATATATATATATATATATATATATGTGTGTGTGTGTGTGTGTGTGTGTGTGCATTCTCATTCTACAAATATGAACATTTGTTTATAACACACACACACATACACTAAAACTCTTCTCCTCCTTGGCTACTTGTGTTACTTGTGCTATTGTGAGTCTAGCCGGTTGGAAGCCAAGGCTTGATATGAGACTATACTTTCTCTATATTCTGCATTTTTTTCTCAACTGGTATGTCTTTAGTTGAAATGTAAACCCAAACTCTATGTGTTTCATTCCTGCATTAGTTATGAATCTGACCTATCCTCTTATTCACTTTTTTGTTTAAGCATGCCTAAATTTTGCCTTGTTCAATAGAGAACTAGTATGTCTACACTTTACATGTTTATCTAATGCTTGACCAGCCTTTTTATTGATTTATGATTACTCCTTTAGCTATGTGATCATGTTATGCATATGGTTGATCCTACTTGTGTATCTGATTTTGTCCTCTACATCTTTGCTCCATGTCCTAATGGCCTACTATCTTGGTTAATCTATTAATGTTATGAAGTTCCTAAGTGTTCTATGAATATTATTGTCTACATGCCTCCCTGCACCCTATCCATGTACCCCAATGAGGTTCATATATGTTCCCAATCCCTTTCATCCCTTTCTACAAACCTATCTCCTATAGTACCTGTGAATCTGAACCTTTTATGACTTATTGACTGTCTACTGAATTTTATCTCTTTTGAAATGTTCCCAAATATTATCAGTACTCTTCTAAAAACTGGCTTTCATTCCCAGTATTTTCTCAAAACTGGTCTATTCTAGAAAAACATTTTCACTCCTAAATTGTTTTCACTAAGTCTTTCAAACTATGTCAAGCACTCTCACTTACTCTTAGTCATTAAGTTCTGCCCCTCTGGTGTGTGTACTGCTTAGGTATCCTTGAGATCTCTCTGAACTCTAGCATATCAAGGCTGGCTCTTCCACACTGCACATAACCAGTGCCTTCTTGAGAAAAGTCTTGGTGTGAGCACTGCCCTGGATCCTTGAGGTCCATAGGGAACTCTGACACACCTAGAAACTTATTAGCTATGAGATTTCTAAGCATTTGAGAAGGCCTAGTGCTCCCAGGTTTATTTTGGGACTGCTTTAGGCTCCCTATAGTATTACTTTATAGTTCATTTATGAAATTCAATTTCAGTCTATAATAATCATTTGTAAATAGAAATTAGGGTAACTAATAAAGGGGAGGTAGTTGTATTATATTGTGGGTAAAACTGGGTAGGAAAACATGCAGTAGGCTTTATATATTGCAAATATGCATTAGAATCCATGTTGTAGGATTGATGTGTTCATTTAAACCTTGTTGAACCTGTGCATTAGATATCCTGTTTTTAGGGCCTTCACATTTACTGCTTCAGCATGTTGCATGCTCAATTACTGTTTCTTCGCAAGTACTATCACATAGATTTATTGCTATTAAATAATCTTAATAAAATTTGTTATTTCTATATGCATTAGATACCATGTTCTTAGGAACTCTGTCTAAACCACGCATATTTCGATTAAATCAATAGATGTCCATGAAAAGGCTTAAAACGGACTCGCGCATAGGTATCATGTCTCTAAACACTAGTGCAAATCACATGTTAATAATTTTTGCCACTAGAACAACATGTTTGTAGGTTGAATAATTCCTTAGACTACTCAAACAATTCCTGTAATTGTGATTATGTATAGTCCCCACGCCTAGGCAAGCCTTAGGTGATTAATATCCTTATGTAAAACTAGAAATTGCTATCCAATTGTGTATAAATTGCTTAAGTCTTACAGGTTTAAAATCAGTAGGCAAAGTGATTTGGACCCTGCCATTGAGTTTTGAAATATTGTTGCTAGATCTGTGTATTAATGTTCACCTAGATATCCTGTCCTAGGATTCTTTCTATTAATCACCTGAATTTGTATTTTAGACGTGTTGTTTATTTGCCTATATACACGCGGAGGTAAACATGAGCCTTTTAATTACTTTTTACCTATTTGCTTGTCCTACATGTCACTTGTTTGTCGCTTAGCTTTTTGCCTTTTAAATACCTTAGGTTTGTCTAGAACTGCCCAGATTTAGAGGTCCTAAGCTATTCAAGGACCACAAGGAAGGGACGGGTAGCAGCACGCTTAGAGGTCGTTAATCAAACTCGCTTATATAACCATTAAGGGGAGGGTAATGGGTAGTAAAAGGATATGATGACCTGTGCGCTAATGCAACATGTAGCCCCTCTCATTGAGGAGTGATTACCGGGCATTGCATGGATATGATCCTATAGGATAAATAACTTAGGACCCTCTTCATACCATTTACATATATGTGCTTAGATTGTCTATTTGCTACTTGACTGATTGACAAAGTAAGTTTGGTCGGGACCCATTGTTGTGGACCTCGAGGGGTGCCTAACACCTTCCCCTTAAGGTTATTTCGAGCCCTTAACCTAATCTCTGGTAATGTAAACTAGTTACATGAGTTGATCATTATAGTTGCCCTAATGCATCTTAATCCGTCAGATGGCGACTCTTCAAATAACTAATTCCAAAAAGGAAACAAGTTGTTCCCCCATGAATGTCGAAACCCGAACTCCGCGAGGAAAAAGGGGGCGCAACAGGGGGGATGCCCCCAGTATTCGAGGTTGATTGCAAAAGAATCCTTGGATACTTGTTGTGTCTTCCTTTGGTAGAATATGGATGTTGCCTCATTAAAACCATTGCCGGTAAAACCCTTTTTGGAATAAAAATCCGGTCCAAGGAAAAGAGTGTGATGTGTGCTTTGAAACCTTAAGGTCTTCGAGTTGGATGGTGTTTCGAAACCTTCTATCGGGCATCTTAACAGTAGTATCGTTTCAGCATTGATATGTTCCAATTGATCAGAAGTTGTTCACCTTCTATGGTATCGAGCTTGTAGGACCCTTTTTCGATTACTCCAAGTACGCGGTACAGTCTTTCCTAATTTTGGCCTAGCTTCCCTTCATTAGGGTTTCGAGTGTTGAGGGTGACCTTCCTTAGGACCAAGTACCTGGCTCCGAAGTGTCGGGAGGTTTGTTCTCTTGTTATAATACCTTTCGATCCTTTGTTTTTGGGCAGCCATTCGGACCAGTGAGGCTTCTCGCTTTTCATCTAACAGCTCAAGGGTCGTAGACATGGCCTCGTTGATCGAACTCTCAGTGGTGTGTCGAAATCTGGTGCTTGGATCTCCGAGCTCTTCTGGTATCAAAGCCTTGGCACCGTATACTAGGGAGAAAGGTATTTCCCTTGTGCTTGATTTTGGGGTTGTTCGGTATGCCCATAGCACTTCGGGCAATATTTCTCTCCACTTTCCCTTGGCGCTTTCCAACTTCTTTTTTAAGTTTTGGATGATGGTTTTATTTGTAGACTCGGCCTGACTGTTTGCACACTAGTGGTAGGGCGTCGATAGGATTCTCTTGATTTTGTGATCCTCGAGAAACTGAGTTACTTTTCTCCTGATGAACTGCCTCCCATTATCACATGTTATCTCGGAAGGAATACCAAATCGGCACATGATGTGGTCCCAGATGAAGTCAATGACTTCTTTTTCTCTTATATTTTCGAAAGTCTGTGCTTCCACCTCTTTTGAGAAATAGTCAGTCATAAATAAAATAAATTTAGCTTTACCTGGTGCCATTGGTAGAGGTCTAACAATGTCCATTCCCCATTTCATGAACGGTCACGGTAATAAGATCGAATGTAGTTGTTCACTGGGTTGGTGAATCATTGGGGAAAATCTCTGGCATTTCTCGCACTTTCGGACGAATTCCTTGGTGTCTTTTTCCATGTTGTCCCAGTAGTAGCCTGCCCTGATCACTTTTTGTACTAGGGAATCGGTGCCAGAATGGTTTCTGCAAGAACCCTCGTGAATTTATTGGAGTACATAATTTATGTATCCCGGTCCCAGACATACTTCTAAGGGGCCATCCAAAGTTCTTCTGTACAGAATCCCATTTTTATTGAGCGAGAATCGGGCTACTTTGGTTCGCAGGGCCCTTGATTCCTTCGGATCCGTGGGCAGTTTCCCGTCTTTCAAATAGTCAATATATTTATTTCTCCAGTCCCATGTTAAGCTAGTGGAACTAATCTCACCGTGACCTTCCTCAACCACTGATTGGGATAGTTGGACAACAGCCCCGGGGAGCAGGTCATATTCTTCAACGAATGATCCCAGGCTTGCGAGGGCATCAGCCTCGCTGTTCTACTCTCGGGGTATGTGGACCACGGTCCATTATTTGAAACGGCGTAATGTGACTTAGATTTTGTCCAAGTACCTTTGCATCCTGTCTTCACGGACCTCGAAGCTCCCATTTACCTGACTTACTACCAGGAGTGAATCGCATTTTTCTTCGACGATCTTAGCTCCTAGGCTTTCGGCCAATTCCAGACCTGCAATCATAGCTTAATACTCGGCTTCATTTTTAGTCAATCTTGCAGTTTTTATAGATTGCCTAATTATGCCACCCGTAGACAGCTTTAGGACTATACCGAGTCCGGATCCTCTTATGTTCAAGGCACCGTCAGTGAACAGGGTCCACACCCCGAAAGATGTGCCCACTTTTAGCAAAAGTTCCTTTTCTACCTCGGACACAAGGGAGGGCGAGAAATCGGACACGAAGTCCTCCAGAATTTTGGACTTGATAGCCGTTCGGGGTTGATACTCAATACCATACCCCCCGAGTTTGATGGCCCATTTGGCCAATCGGTCCGATAGTTCGGTCTTATACAATATGTTTCGGAGGGGGTACGTTGTTAAAACGCAAATACGGTGGCATTGAAAATAAGGTTTCAATTTTTGTGATGCGCTTATTAATGCAAGAGCTAACTTTTCTAGGTATGGATACCTGGTTTTGGCATCCCCTAGGTCCGACTAACATAATAGATAGGGAATTGTGTACCTTGCTCTTCTCGAACTAGCACACCGCTTACCGCTATTTCGGATACGACTAGGTATAAATACAGTGTTTCATCCTCTTTGGTGTGTGGAGCAAAGGCAGACTAGTCAGATACCGCTTTAACTCCTCCAAGGCAAGTTGGCATTCTGGAGTCCATTCGAAGTTGCTTTTCTTTTTTAGTAAAGAGAAGAAATGGTGACTCATGTCTGATTATCTTGATATAAATCCCGTTATCCGCCCTGTCAGTCGTTGCACGACCTTTACATTATTTATCACCATAATTTCATTGATGGCCTTGATTTAGTCGGGGTTGATCTCGATTACCCTATTTGACATCATAAAGCCTAAGAATTTGCCCTAAGCCACTACGAAGGCACATTTCTTGGGATTAAGCTTCATGTTGTAACTTCTGAGGATGTCGAACGTTTCCTACAAATGAGTAAAATGGTCCTCTACGCGTAGGGACTTAACTAGCATGTCATCGATATAAACTTCCATAGATTTTCCTGTTTGATGCTTGATCATTTTATTAACTAGGCGTTGGTACGTAGCCCCCGCGTTTCAACCCGAAGGGCATTACATTGTAATAGTAGGTACCATACTTCATGATGAACGAAGTCTTTTCCCTATCCTCGAGGTTCATCTGAATCTGGTTATACCTTGAGTAGGCATCGAGAAAGGTGAGGGTCTCGTGGCCGACCGTGGCATCGATCAGACGATCGATGTTAGATAATGGGAATGAATCCTTAGGGCACACTTATTTAGGTCTTTATAATCTACGCACATTCTTAACTTATTCCCCTTTTTGGGCACTACCACAACATTGGCCAACCATTCGGGGTACTTTACCTCTCTGATGGACCCTATTTTAAGGAGTTTTGTTACCTCGTCCTTGATGAATGCGTGTTTTACTTCGGACAAGGGCCTTTTTTTTTTCTTTACTAGTTTGAATCTGGGGTCGACACTTAGTCAGCAGAATTCCTGTCATGTCTACGTGGGACCAAGCGAAACAATCGATATTATTGATAAGGAATTGAATGAAATATTTCCTAAGTTCGGGGGTTAATCTCGTTCCCAGGTATGCCTTCCGATCTGGGAGGTGTTCGATCAAAACAGCTTGCTCTAGCTCTTCATCTGTCGATTTCGTTGCATCCGAATCTTCGAGGGCAACAAAAGTTCAAGGGGCGAGGAAATCTTCTTCATCACCCTCGGGGGTATGCACGTTTCCTAATTCGTCCGAGGTAGAATGTATAGGATCCGACGCCTCCCAGTGAATCACGAACATTTCTTTCGCTGCATGTTATTTTCCATATACGATCGTTATCCCGTCCTTTGTTGGGAACTTCATCATCTGGTGTAGAGTTAACGGTACCGCCCTCATGCTGTGTATCCATGACCTGCCAAGCAGCGTATTGTACCTCATGTCACCGTCGATGATGTGGAACTTGGTGTCCTGGACTATACCGGACATGTCAACCGGGAGGGCGATCTCTCATTTTGTTACTTCTCCGGCCATGTTGAAGCCGTGGAGGACTCGGTACGTGGGTATGATATGATCAAGCAACCCAAGCTGTTCTATTACCTTTGTCCTGATTATGTTGGTCAAGCTACTTGGATCCACGAGCACACGTTTAATTCGAATGTTACTTAAGAGAAATGAAATTACCAATGCATCATTGTGCGGTTGTGTTAAGGTCTCGAAATCTTCCTCGCTGAATGCAAGGGTGTTTTCGGTCATGCGGTCTCGAATTAGCCCTTATGTTGCAGCAGATATTTTTATCCGTTTGATCATGGGTCCTTGTGGAATGCCAGTCCCCCCGATGATCATATGGACAACATGCTGAGGAATCTCTCTTTTTTCCCAAGTCGGATTTTTCCGGGTTTCCTGCTGAATCTCTCGGTGTGCGCTTTCGGGCATCGTGTAAGACCGCGTCCATGGGAATTGGTTCTGGTGCATTCTCAGGGTTTCGTGGTGGTACACCAATACCTGGAACATCCACACCATTCTCTCCATGGTCCTCAAGCTTGTTGTTTTGCCTCCATTTACTGGGTTAGACATTTTGACCTGAAATCGAAGATCTTGGGCAAGAAAAAGTGCAAAAGATAACTTGTGTTATGTAGTAAAACCAACAAGAAAATAATCACTATTATTTTTAGCCCCACGATGGGCGCCAAACTGTTTACCATGAAAATGGTAATAAGAATTAAATTTAATTATGCGGTTCTAAATATACGCGATCTATTTTTATGCTAGTTATTTAGGCGATAGATGCTAAGTGAAGGATTCGGAAACAAGATAATAGCTAGAGAATAAGTGATGATCAAACCAAATGGCTGATAACCGGGGCCTCGAGCTTGCTTGTTCGGGGCCTCGAGGTCGAGTCTGATATCCTGCCGTGGGCAGTCAATTCAGGGCCTAATAGTTACGATAAAATCAATGGTGGCTCTTTATGGCCAACGATAAGCAATAAATGATGAACAATAAATAGAACACAATGGATATAAGCAATAAATGGAAGTAATGAGATCAATAGAAAATGTTAGAGAGTAGAGAGAATGTTCTTGTCTATTTAGTATTGAGCATCAGATTCCTTACAAATGACAAGGGTCCCCTTTATATATGAGGGAGAATCCCAACATAGTACATATACATTTTTTACAAAGTAAGATAGCTGGCACAACTACCTAGTAATCTAGCGTAGACTGGTACTATGCTTGCAGGTGATGCCAGTTCAGACCACATGCCTAGGGAACTGCATGCTTACCCTCGGTAACCATAGACTCATGCTGCGTCGAGGTCGAGCATGAAGAACCTTCGAGGTCGAAGCCTCGAGCTGTGTTACCGGATCTTCGAGGCCTTTTTGAAGCTAAGGGATAGATGCAATGACCGTGAAATCGGGGCAATGACCATGAAATCGGTCCTCCCGATCTTGCCCATATACATTAGGGATAAAAAATCTCTAGGAAATTCTCTAATATCGTTCGGTTGAACTTTTTATTTAGGGATAAAAAATCTCTAGAAATTGGGTTTGCATATACTCTAACAAAACGGTTACAAACAAAATATAATATTAAATTTGAGATGAAGATATTATTAAAAGAACAAAACTAGGGAATTCACTTACGATATCAAAAAATGAGTAAACTACTCACTTTGAGAAAAAAAATGTTTAAAAAACAAAATTGTTAAATTCATTTAAAATAAAAATAATAAAAATTCTTAATAAATTCCTTTTCACCATTTTCGACTTAGTTACCGTAAATTTTCGCCCAACAGTTATTGTTGAAAACTAACCGCACCAACTCGGGTACCAGCTTGCCTATGTACCAATTGTTTCGTATTGTTACTTTTAAGTAAAATATTTATTTTGATTATTACTTAAATTTTATTGTATTGTATAGTTAAATTTGTCGTTACGTAACGACGAAATGTGCCACTTATATAACGACCGATTTGGTATGGTCGCGTCGTTACCTTGTCTTTTTCTCTCATCTCACCCTTCATTATTATTATTAAATAATTTTATTTTATCATTTACCCTACCTTTTTGTATAATAATTTTATTCTGTATCATAATTTTTCTTTATAATGTTATTGCAAGTTTATTTTTCATATTGCTGGTACGTGATATCATGAAATAACGGCAAACGATATAATCTATCCAAACATTATATTCATCAAACAATACAGTACAGTATAATACAATAAAATACGATACATTATGAAACGATATGTGACGACCATCCAAACAATTAAGAAAAAGGGTCAAACTGAATTTACTAAATAAAAAAATATTGAAACTTGAGATGAATACTCCCTCCAAAATAAGTAATTTTTTTGCCTTTTTCTTGTGGTCCAAAATAAGTGAGTTTTCAGATTTCAAAAATGAATTAATTATTTTTTTCCTACATTGTCCTTGGAGTAAATAATGTTGGAATATGTTTTAAGAGTGTTTATGTGAGATAGTAAAAGTTAATATGGTCAATTTCATTGCTAATTAATATTAAAAGGTAAATTTTTTAATCTGTGTAAAAATATCCAAAAAAATTACTTATTTTTAACCGGAGGTAGTATACAATTAAAATTGATTGAATTGCCCAACAATTTTTGTTGAAAACTAAAAAGCACCTGCTCGAGAACATGAGCATTGATTACTTTCTCTATCCCATTTAATGTGATACTCTTTCATTTTTAGTCAATTACCAAAAGAATAATATCTTTTTATATTAAACAATAATTTAACTTTAAATTTTTATTTTACTTTTAATAAGATAATTTATAGCTATATATTAAATCGACGTTTTAATGTTTTTTTTCTTACACTTCATGTCCAATCAAAAATAGTTCACACATGTTATTGCTTATCCCTTTCTTCGTTAAGATGGAGTTGGTTCAGTGTACCCACCTACTCACTCGCGAAAGAGAAGAATAGATCCATTGGCGGGAGTGACTAATCGTGGTTCGGAGCCCTTGAGCCTTCTTTGCACCGCCTTCTTCATAAAAGCTATCGGGTTCATCCGTAACTTAGAATTTTATGGTAGAGAACGATGTATAATAATTGGGCCATGAGAGCACGTCCTAAAGGCTCGCAGCTACCGCGACTAATTCCTAATTAACTCGTGACAATCTATATTGCTCGTACTTTCTGAATATTGATATACTCTTGCCATATCCTTCAAAAATATATTCGACACGCACCTAATAATATTTTTTCAAAAGTTAAAATAACATAGTCAATAGCTGATTAATTGACTGCCAACAACTAAAATTCAAATTCAGAGATATCAATAAATTCCCTTCAATAAATATTTCTTCAAGGTTGTTGCATCTGTTCTTGATGTCCAATTATAGAAATTAATGAAAGTATATCCATAAACCACAACCGTAAAAAATCAGAATAATAAATGATCTAATTTTGGAGCTAAAACGATCTTCTACATTTATAGAGTCTAGAGACAGTAATGTTGACCATAAAATTTTCCTTTTGACCTGATTAATTACCTCCTCCTTTCCAGTTTATGTAAACCTATTTCCTTTTTGGTCCGTTCAAAAAAAAATGAACCTTTTTTAAATTTGATAAAAATTTAGCTTAAAGTTACAACTCTACTCTTAATGAGAATCTTTTATAACCACACAAATACTCTGTGTCCCATTTGGACTTGTTTATGACCACAAATTCCAAAAGTCTTTATTTTTTTCTTAAACTCCGTGCTCAGTCAAACAGGTTCACATAAATTGGAACCGAGGGAGTACATCTTTTTATACGTCTCTCCCTCTTGAATAGAGGAAAAGCTATCTTATAAAAATCTCTTCTATTTGATTTGCAAATCTCACGTATTACTTTTTTTTTTACACCATATGCAATTTTCGAGGAAATGACTCTTGATAGGAAGGTATGGAGGTTGAAAACTAGGGTTGAAGGTTAGTAGGTAGTTGTGCGTTTCCCTTTGTCTTCCTTAGTTCGATAGTATTACGGTTGGTATGATATCATTTTATCCGATCCTTAGATTGCTATTACGACCAACAACTAATCTTTTGTTATCTTGGCTTTGATTTTCTTAATATTTTACATTGTTATTACTTGTTGTCAATGCTTCTTTCATCTTTTGTTATCTGAAACAGTCTCATTGTCGTCCCAGGGTAGGAAGCTGTTAGTAAATTGTATTTGTAAAATAATTCTGAAAAATATAAATAAACATAAACATAAATGAAAAACAGAAACAGAATTTTATCTGAGCCCACTGAATTCACAGTATTTCCTTAAGGAATTTAATTCCCTCCTAGTACCCATTATTTCCTCCCAGGATAGAACGAATTACACACGGGTGTAGTGGTACTTCAAATCCTAGTGTTTCAGCGAACACAAAGTTCGGTAGCAAATCACACTTACTGTTGCTTTGTTTGATGTTAAAAGTATGCAGAAGAAGGAGGAGAAATTCAGAAAATCGTATGGAAATTCTAAGCAGGATAGTCTTGTATTTATAGCGAAAGTTGGGATGAAATCTGAAGAGGTACAACTCTTCAGAATGGTTGTTTATGCAAAACGGTCACAACATAAATGTCACAACATAAATGACTATATACTCAATAATAAAGAGGGAAAATTAAAGAGGGTAGTTTAATTTTCAGTTACACAACTGAAAAACGGATTGGATTTAATATTAATATTTATTTTAATATTAATATTTGTTATTAAAATAAATATTTAATAACATTTCTGTTAATATTTTACTATTAACAAATAAATTTGGTCAAAAACATTAATCAATCAATCAAGCCGAAGCCGAGCGACGACGACGGCGGCGCGAGGCTTGCCTTCTTCTCAACTCTTAAAGAGCAAGAAAAAAAACAATTGCTTATATTCCCATAAAAACCTTCTTCCTCTTCCAATATGGACAATGTCCCTTAGCCAAGGGAGGAAACTTAAAATTTTACTTAAAAATTTCGTTTTCCTCCATTTCCCATTCACCATATTTTAAGCATATCATATACTTAAAATTCCAACAGAAGATGTGTACATCCTATCCTTTCCGAACCCACTTTCAGGTGCTAGATGGTGCATTTTGGCCTAGTTGGACTGTATATTGTTTTAACACAAATTTATAGGTTAGTACTAACAGTGAATAATTACACTAAGTACGGGTTAGTTATGTGGAAAAAGGGTAAAATAAACTAATCTCAAATTTAATATTGTAATTCTCGGTAACCAAGGGGAAAAACATAAAAGCAAAGCTACCCCCAAACTGTTTGGCCCTACATGCTCTCTACCCAAATTTAATTGCTAATATCCATCTCAATCCTGCAGTTCAATTTAAGCACCGCAGTATAATTAGTTTTTAAAAAAGGTTTAATACTTAAATTGATACTTTCTCCATTTATATTTACTTGTCAACTATACTAAAAATATATTTTTATTTTTACTTATTCATTTTAGCAAATCAAGAGAAAAATATTTTTTTTTACTTTATGTTTTTCTCTTATCATTAACTACTTATTTTTCAAGACTTTTTGAAATACTACCATTATTTTGAATAAAATTGAAAAATATATACTTTATTAATTTCTTTTTAAAGAGGGTGTAAAGTTAAAAGTGAACCACTAAAAATAAACGTAGAAAGTATATGTACTTGTCGCGATATTTCACCTACCCCTCTCAAACACCTGATTTATGTCCTTTCATGTAATTATCTCTACTTGATGGAATGGCTTTATTAAAATATATATACCGAAAGGGTAGCGTTTGTTAAAAGTTTGGGGCACGTGAACCCATGTTTACGGTTAAACTAAACAATTTTATGTATGTATTTTCTAGAATGATCCACTTGATTGAATGTTAGGACATTTACCTTGAGGAACAAGGATCGATTGAATGTTAGGATATTTCGCATAATACTATGTCTTTTTTACTTTTTTTTTAATGGTACACTTATGTTCAACATTTGTTTAAGTGGTGTGCCTAAAGTGTGTGTTTGCTACATAGCCACTATATATGACTTTAATTATTGCACAGTTAAATTTCTCTATAACATTCATTCTTTTAAAACAATACTTTACTAAAATAGTTATATTTTTTTCGTAACCAATTATTTATGTTATGTTATAACATATTGTAACACCCGCAAATTCGGCTTAGGTATGAATGAGCTAAATGAGTAGTAAGGTTATATTTTAGACATGTGAAGTCCCATCGGAATGATTATGGGTAAAATAGTTATTTCAAAATCAAGATGGGAAGTGAAGTGCATAAGATTTGACAAAATCGACTAAGTTTGCAGAAGGTCTGTCTTTCAGCAGGGTTTAGTATGTGTAAGGAATTTGGGAAAACTCAAAGCATGAAAATTGTAGGCCTTTGAAATAGATTTCTAACGATATATTATGGAGCCCGAACGGATCTCTGTGCAAAACGATATGCACGTTTTACAGAACGGTGTGCAATATGTACGCCTTGAGCGCGCCCCGAGCACGACCGCTCTCATGTGGCAGTGTTACTTTCTGCGCTCATGGGGGGTCATTTTTGAAGCCCTACTTCGTCCCCCACAGTCCCAAAACATAAAACCTTGCTTTAGAAATAGAAACTCTCAAAAATCTAACTGCTTAAGTGTCCCCCCACCACCCAAGGTAAGTTCTAATGGCGATTCTAAGTTAATTTCAATTTTCTAACATCTTATTAACATGGGTAAACCCTCCAAATTATTAGATATTTGATTGGGGCATCATTGTTGGGAGAAGGAACCCTAGAACTCGAATTCAGAAGATTGAACGTTAAGAAGGTAATATCTTCACCCTCTAATTGATTATAGTGTTGAATTAATTATTGTAGACTACAAGTTCATGAGATATGAGTTGATGGGTTTGATAGAAAAGCATGAACAATTATAAGTTTGGCTTGTTGATTATAGATTATTGGTTAAGGGTGCTATTTATCTTATGGGTGAAGAAGAATGACATTGATTATAAGAAATTTGAGATTTTAGAAGATATTTAGAATCAAGAGAATGGCTTGTTGGGTGTAGAAACACCATTAATAAAGACTATGAAGCTTTATATCACCAATTATTTGAGAAAATACTTAAGTGACCAAAACATGATAATTTATGCTAATATGGAATCCCTTTAACTTGTATTGATATAGATTAAAGTTGAAAGGGTTGGCGAATGTTGTATTACGCTCACGAATAGAAAGTTAAGGTATGTGAGGCTAACTCTTTATGTTTGGGAATTTTAATGATTCTCCTTATAGTGCATTTCTTTTACGACGTTACCAATTGCCTCAGAAATATAGTTAAGCCTAGTTCCTTGAATAGATGTAGAAATTCTATTCTCTAGCTTCATAACTCGTTCACCACTTTCATTCTGAACGTTATGAGCTCAGTTAGGTTTGATGGTGATCACACCCAACTCTAGTCCTAAAAAGGATAAGCGGTCACTGTAAATCCGATCTAAAAGTCCGGAGTCGAATCCCACGGAGAACTAAGGCTTAGATGTATATGTTTAATATCACTAAGAAGACAAGATTGAAAATAAATAAACAGCTGAAAACTAACTATGCTTGAATTGTAAATAATTGGAATAAAAGTCTAAGGTAATGGTTTCCCCCGTTGCTGATTTCCTTAGTTGTATGTTTCTTATAGCGTTGACTTAGTTGCCTCTATCAATCATGAACTCTCCCGCTATCATAAATCTCTCTCAAGCAATTATGATAATTTACTAGACGCACTCTCTCAAGATACGCTAGCAAGATTCGCATTACAGTTTACTTAGATTGCTCCCGAGGTATCGTTATCTCTAATCCAACCTCTAAACCCTCGGTTATAACTCTCGTCTATACTCTGGGAGTGATGTTGTTCAAGCAACTACCTAAATATGTACTCTCTCTCTCAAGTAGATACATAATAAATAGGCACAACTAATTGAGGGCCCTTCAATCAACTACAACAAGAATGTAGTTGAACAAATAGAGATTAACAACCAATCAAAACTATATTAACATCACAATAAATTCATTCCCAACGGGTTCCACCAAAACCTTAGATTAGAAAAGTTATCTACTCATGAAAATAACAACAATCACAAAAGAATTCATATTCAAAGGTAAAAGAACAAAGAAGAAGATTAAAGATTGATTCCCAATGATCCTCCTTGCCTCTTGCCCTTCCTTCTGATGTTTTTCACTTCCAAAAATCATCCTCCCCTTTCTTGGCCGGCTTCCTTCGTTTAATATAGGGTTTAGGGCTTAAAATCCCATATTTTGTACTTTGGTCACTGAAGTTTACGCGTCCTGCCGCGGTCCTACTGCGGTTACGCCAGGACTGCGACCAGAGTGGCCTTCAGAATCTGCAACAGTGTTCTGCCGTGGTCCTACCATGGTTACGCCCGGACAGCGGCAGACTAGCTTCAGTTCTGGTTTTGTCCCTTCGCTTGGTGCACTTTGTGGATATTGTATGACTGGCCTTCTTTTCTCCGTAATTGATCCCAAAAGTACTCCACATACTTCTTTTATTGGATATAGCCTGCAAAGCATGAAAAGCACTAATCAAAGCATTTTGTTATCACTTTTTACCGTAAAAGCTATACAAAAATGTGGTTCTTTAGGGCCTAATTATAGTCTAATTTACCTATTATCAACACCCCACACTTAACCCATTGCTCGTCCTCGAGCAATCAAACTACTATTTTTTTTATAGACACGACCTTTTTAAACAATTCTCCGAACTCATCACACCAAGAGTAATTAAAATAGACTAAGCACAAAAGTGTAACATCTTCACCTCAAGATTTGACTCACAAGTGCCACGCATTATTCACAACTCACCTACTTACTCTAACATAGAGGTCACTGACATTACCTTTCCTTCATGAATCAAGTGCCCTCACACAACACAAGAGAGTAGTTCCACAAAATAAAATTTAAGAACACTTAGGAACTGAAGATAGAAAGAATTCACTCACTCTCAGAAATAACATTCATATGCCACAAAAGATGCACCATAAGCTTGCCCGTAGTGTACTACTCCACTAATCGAGCTCATTCAATCTAGGATCAATTAGGACTTTATTTGGTTGTAATGTAGGCTAAGGGACGGGTAGGATACATTTAGATATAAGAGTGACTACACCTCCCTAAGCACTTTAATACATACATTTTAACATTTAAACCCCATACTTATGTCAAACCAAAATTCTACCTTCACATCAATGTAAATTACCTCATTCTTCTTTAAGCACACTTACGTTAAGAGCCACCACTTATCAAGGAATTTTTTTTTCCACAACAATCCAACTATATTTTTTTCAATTCAAGTGGCTCTTCCTTTTTCAAAATAGTGCACCATTCTCCTTATTCAATTAGTTCCACTCAAAAGCCAAACCAACCACCCCACACTTTAACTTTTACAAAGTTCATAACAATTCAAGTGCTCATGAGGGATGAAAGGG
>MU753454.1:0-39171 GCA_026770625.1 Nicotiana glauca | reverse complement strand
AATTAGGTGGGTAAAATATACATATCTGGCTCAACAAGAAAATGCCTATATCACTTCCAAGACTGAACAACACTACTATTTCGCTTGGCAAACACACAGGGCAAGTTCTAAGCATCAAATGCAATGCACTGAATAATGTAAAACCTTACACACACATGGCACATAACTCACTCAGGATTGGATTCATAGACACTCTAGTCAAAGCAGTTAAGCAAAGTTAAGATAATACAATTTAAGGTACTTCTACAAGAGTCAAAAACTGAGCATAAGCGTCACAACAAAAGTACTCACTATTCTCAAGGCATAACCAAGTCAAGAGATATTACTTCAATTCAAAGCACCACACAATGGCTCCTACTCCCAAAAAAAAACTAACTACACCCGGTTCAAATAAAACCCTTGGAAAAGAACCGTGACCCAAAGAAAAACCAAGGGGGGAGTTACTACACTACCTAAAACAAAACAAAAATCTTTTTTTTTATTTTCTTAGACTTACTTCCCTCAAGAAAATTGTCTAATAGATCCATCGTCAGGAAAAGTCCAATCTTTTCTTTTTTAAAAAAAATTATTCAATTAAACTAACACAACTAAAATAGCATAGAAAGTCACCTAGACAATCTCCTCACCCCACACTTAAAATTGTGCATTATCCCCAATGCACACCATACTAATAAGAGGGTAAAGGAAACTCCCTGGTAGGCCAAAGGCCGAAGCACTAGCAACTCATGGGGTACTCAGACTTCTCCCAGGCTTGGTCCTTCGTGCGGGTACCTCACACTTAGTTCTAACCATTTGGTTTGATGTTGCATCCTTCCAATACCTTTGCTTTCCATGCTCCTAGAAAAATAAAAAATTGGCACTACAAAAATAATACAATAAAAAATAAATAAAAGAAAGCAATAAAGTTGGGTTGCCTCCCAACAAGAGCTTGATTTAACGTCGCGGCACGACGCGAATAACTTTTTTCCACCACCTCGAGCTTATGAATTGAACCCCAAGTTTTTATTCAAGCTTATGATTATGGTCATGGGGCGGTGGAACAGATCTAACTGGCCCACGGAAATAATATAATATTCTACACTCCTTGGCCTTTGTATGAGGTATGTAATCCTGACTTTCTAGCAAGAAGAATGCCAGAATATATGCACCTTGTTCCTCATTCCTTGACTCTTCAATTGGTTCAGATGACTCTATTTCCATATCATCATCCAAACACAATGTGGAAAAATGCTTGGAGTGTGGACCAATGCACTCAAACACATGAACTTCAGGATTTTCAACATCCTCAACATCAATGATACTAGAGTCAACAAAATTTGTATCCTCAATGTCCTTGGCTGACTCTAGTTTCACTTCTTCAACGTTGACATCCTCAAATTGTAGTTGGCTAGGTTGTTGATGTTCTACTTTGACCTCCCCAATGAACACCTCAAATTCATGCTCTTCTTGGATATTATCCTCAATATTGGCTTGTTGAGCATTAAAAGCTCCAACCACTTGACTCAATTGAGCCTCCAACTTGCGAATAGTTGCCTCTTGCCTTTCTATGTACAATTGTTTCTCATTATTTTGTTCTAGAAGGTACTTTAGCATATCCCTGATCTCCTTCAGGTCTGCATCCCCAAATTCTTTCTTCCTATTAACTTCACAAGAAAAGGTAGAACCATCATAGTAAGGGGTTGGGGGAAGATAAGAAATATAAGAATAACCATAAAAGTGACCATTTTTACCACCACACACATCACACATATTCCACAAAAAAAATTGAGTTGGTGCTCTCAGGAACGTTTTGAAATTTTTTCCACATGTGGTTTCCTTCAAAATATATATGGAGTTCAATAGTAGAATTACCTACACCTAAATTCCCATAATTCCAAGATGTCATGTTTCTCAAATTAACAGTTATAAGAAAATACAAAAAAATAAAATAAAATAAAAGTTCAAACTTGAACCCTAACAATATATACATCTACAACTACACTGTTAGTTCCCCGGCAACGACGCCAAAATTTGATCACGCCCAACTCTAGTCCTAAAAAAGATAAGCGGTCGCTGCAAATATAATCCTGTATAAAAGTCCGGAGTCGAATCCCACAGAGAACTAAGGCTTAGCTGTATCTGTTTAATATCACTAAGAAGACAAGATTGAAAATAAATAAACAGCTCAAAACTAACTATGCTTGAATTGTAAATAATTGGAATAAAAGTCTAAGGTAATGGTTTTCCCCGTTGTTGATTTTCTTGGTTGTATGTTTCTTATAGCGTTGACTTAGTTGCCTCTATCAATCATGAGCTCTCTCGCTATTATAAATCTCTCTCAAGCAATTATGATAATTTACTAGATGCACTCTCTCAAGATACGCTAGCTAGATTCACATTACAGTTCACTTAAATTGCACCCGAGGTATCATTATCTCTAATCCAACCTCTAAACCTTCGGTTATGACTCTCGTTTATACTCCGGGAGTGATGTTGTTCAAACAACTACCTAAATATGTACTCTCTCTCAAGTAGATTCATAATAAATACGCACAGCTAATTGAGGGTCCTTCAATCAACTATAACAAGAATGTAGTTGAACAAATAGAGATTAACAAGCAATCAAAACTATATTAACATCACAATAAATTCATCCCCAACGGGTTCCACCAAAACCTTAGATTAGAAAAGTTAGCTACTCATGAAAATAACAACAATCACAAAAGAATTCATATTCAAAGGTAAAAGAGCAAAGAAGAAGATTAAAGATTGATGCCCAATGATCCTCCTTGCCACTTGCCCTTCCTTCTGATATTTTTCACTTCCAAAAATTTTCCTCCCCTTTCTTGGCCGGCTTCCTTCGTTTAATATAGGTTTTAGGGCTTAAAATCCCGTGTTTTGTACTTTGGTCCCTAAAGTTTACGCGTCCTGCCGCGGTCCTGCCGCGGTTACGCCAGGACCGCGGTCATAGTGGCCTTCAGAATCTGCAGCAGTGTTCTGCCGTGGTCCTACCGCGGTTGTCACACCTCCTTTTTTACACACCTACCCCGAAGGATAAATGTATAAGGGAGTTTTTCCAATTTAAGTGAAATTATTCGAAATGAGATTATTTATTCGATTTTTAGAGTCGCCACTTGGGATAGGTTTGGCTTTTGGTGTCCCAAGTCACCGGTTTATCTTGAATCCCAAATAGAGGAAAATTTTGACTTCCCGAATGGAGTTTGCGAACCATAAATTTTGAATAAGGAATTCTGTTGACCCGAGGGAAGGTGTTAGGCACCCCTGGATCCAGTGGTTCTAGCACGGCCGCTTAAACTATTATAATTGGCTAAAAATCTGATTTTAATACATGTCATCCTATGGTAAAATTTTTAGAATTAGTCACCGCTTTTAATTAATTTTAGGAAATTGAACGTCATTTAAAATATATTTTTGGATCACGTCACATGAAATGCACCCGGATCCTCGACATATTATATTCAACGTTTTGGGATTTGGATTTAGGTTGCATGAAATGCACACCCGAATTTAGGAAGGTAAATTTATTAATGAACACACCTAAAGCTACTAACGTGTTATTAACTTTGCGGAAGGCCATGAAAATTTGCTAGATGGCACGTCCCGAATTCTAAGTATTTTAATATAAGTATTTAAAGAGGGCCGCGCAATTTATGAATTTTATTAGGCGCGACGCACCTCATTTTTATTTTAAAGGCCAGCCTAAATGAACTATGATTTTCTATCAAGTGTTGTCTCTAAAAAGTACCTTAATTAGTTAACATTGTGAATTGTTATTATTAAAAGTAATCAAGGAAATTGGGCCTCAAGTTCAAGTCCACACTTGAACAAAAGGAAAACCTCATAACTCAAGGGTGCTACTTAGATAGGAAGGCCTAAGACCTATATTACAAAATTAATCCTACAATCTTAACATAAATTCCAGCCTTCAACACTTTTGGGCCTTAAAGATTAGCCCAGGAAGATGAAAATATTGTCAGCTTTGTGAGAGGCTGCCTTGCGTTGGGCCCTTGGGCAAACAAATTTTAGGCCCAAATCTCATTTAAGTAAGAGGCTACCATGTTTTGGCCCACATCCAAGACTGATTTTTATTTGTTTCAAACTACTGATTTTAATTTACAACTGAGCTTAGTGATTTGTGAACAAATAAACGATTCTGAATTTTAACCTTGAATCCAATCATCACATGAATATTCAACTCATTTGTATACAATTAGCCAAACGTATTGAATTTGAAATTCCAAAAGCCAAATCAGTTTCAATCAATACATCCTATGGATGTTTTATGCGTGACTTAGATCCGTAAATGAACAACTGAACTATCTAGAGAATTTAAAACCAAAGAACGCCTGATCTTACACTAATAGGAGAGTGCAATTCATTTTAAATTCAATTTCCAACCAGTAGCTTACTATCAATCTAACTCTCAATGGACAGGATAGCAAATCTGAATCTACCAACACTATAGCCGATATTTCTGCTAACTACTCATAATAGTTTGAATTTCCAGTTATTAGTACAAATGAAGATCATGGATCAGATTAATTGCAATGAATACATCAACCGAATCCTGGAACTACTCAAAGTATAATAGGTTATTAAAACAGTAAAATCTACACAGAAATCAGGCACCAATTTCATTTCAATTTCAACATGAGAAGCTACATCAGACCAGTTTCAAGGCGTGTACCTGGAAATAGAAGGAAATGTAAGAGAAGAGAGGAATCAGTAGCAGTAAGCAGCAGTCAAAAACCAAAGCAACTGGACCAATTTCAACCCAGAAACATCACAGCAACCCCAGGAATAATTTGCAGAAGAATGAACACCAATAAGCAAACGAACACAGGTCTGATTGGATCAAAATGCACTCGAAATCCACCTAGAATTCTCTGAACTTGAACCAAACTAGATCTGAATAATACTCAAACCATTTTTGACTATATGAACTGAGAATTTTATTTAAAAGCTGGAATTCAACCTTATCTTAATAAAACTTCAATGGAATAGTATTATTTTTGGAGTTTTTAGCTATTTTTTTTTTGGTTTTTTGAAGAACTAAGCTCTAAAAGAAATTTTCTAACTCTAAGATTTTCAGATTTGGTTTTTGGAATTTTGGAAATTCAAATTTCAGAGGTTCAAACTTGTAGAAACTTTTGGGGGAATTTTTTCAGATGCCAAAAACCTTTTTTTTAAAGAATGTAGTAGGGACTGCCTTTTATAGGCAAAACTAGGGGAAGTTTCAGATTTTAAATTTACCCCCTTTGCCCCCTCTTTTGTTTTCAGTTTTTACTAATCAATCCCTAAAGTTTTAGCTTGTTACCCAAGTTACTGCACTAAGTTATGATATTCCAATTAAAATCTTATTCTAGAAGATTCTACCAGGTTCTAGTTTCAACTACATCATTATTATCTACTTAGGAATGCCTATACTACCCTTTATTTAATCTAAAATTTACTAACCTAGCACTAACTAAACCCCAGCCCCTTTTACCCTAGTCAGAATTTGACTATAGTTGAACTCAAAGACTTCTAATCCAGCTATATCCAAACCAACTAATAAATCTATCTAACAGCAACAATAAGAAATTACTAATTAAATTAACATTGAAATAATAAAAAATTTAAAATCAAACTCTGACTAAACAGGACTGACTAAACCAAATTAAAAACAAAGTTAAAGCCTATACTGAATTGAAGCAAAAACATATTCGAAACAACAAAAATAACTAAACTAACATCAAATATCACAAGGAACATGATTAACCATATCAAAACAAAATTAAACAATCAAAAACAGTCACGAACATAATCAATAATGAACAAAGATTAAACTACAAGAAAATCGAAGACTCATGAACACAGGATCAAGTATAACAAAAGGAAGAAAAACTTACTGATTTGATCTTCTAGACTGATTGACTTCGAATTGAGTCCCCAAATAATATTATATGTTTGTTCTTGGTAAGAACAAACCTATAATTTATTTAGGAACTCAAATTGACATTTGGTATTCCTTGAAGGATTCAACCAGTTTTTATAAAACCCTAAATCTAAAATTTTAAAAAGTTTCGGTCAGATTTGGGGGAAAATAATTTGGGTTTTAGGTAGAGGAGGGTTAGGAAAGTGTAGGGTATGATTTTTAGGAATTTTGGAGGAGTTAGGGTTTTGGGCCGGAATTTTGATTCAAGATTCGAAGGTCTTGGGTGTGTTTTGAGGGAAATGAGTCGTGGATTCAGAACGAGGAGGTTGAGATGGGGTAGCGGTGTATATTTGGGCGAGTTTGGAGGTTCGCCACCGGCGGAGGCGATTTCCGGCCGGGGGCGGTGGTGGGAGACGGAAAGGTGACAGGGGTGACCTAACATAATACAAGGTTAATAATATGTTAGGACATTTTTATGTAAATGGGGAAAGTGATTGGAGCCCTTGGATGGGATGAAACGAACGGCCAGGATTGAATGGTCAATTATTAACTCAAAACGACGTCGTTTCGAGGGTTCCAAAGACATAGGGTTTGGACCGGGTGCAATTTGGGCTGGATAGGTATTTGGGCTAATTTGGCATAGGTTTTGGGGTGTTTGACTTGGGCTGGAATTAGAAATGGCCCAAGTTGCACACCAGCCTATTTAATCTTTTAAATTCTCAATTTCTTTTATTTGTTTTTCTTCTTTTCTTCCTTTTTCTTATTCAATTTTTTAGATTTTATTAAGTACAAAATTAAAAATATACAAGACCTGATTTAACTCTAAAATTAAACTAATTAATTCTCAAAAATTAAACAAATCCTAGTTTAAAAAGAAAACTTAAGGAAAAATCAAAAACTAAAGTAAAACAATGCAAAAGGGCTATTTTGTTATTTTCTCTTATCTTTTGTAATGTTAATTAACTAATGAAAAAGTTAAAATGAGGTTCTAAATGCAAGTATGCTATTTTTTTTGTATTTTTTCATGAGTTATATCAATTGAAAATGCACAAAAACGCACACAATCACAAAATCATGCAATTAATTCCATAAAATTCAAATAGTAAAAGAAAAATCCTAATTTTAATAAATTACATAGGAGTAATTTAAGCGAGGCAAAAATTACGTGCTCACAACTGCCCCTCTTTACTCGGAGACACGAAGGGTTTTCGGGCAAAGATAAATGAACAATCATGAGAGATTTTTTCCTGCTTGGCACTCATGAGAAGCATTTTTGAAAACCGTATGACCGAACCCTGCTTCAAAGGTTGCCTACATATCCTTGGCTATAAAGGAATCAGGTCAGTGTAGTTTTGGAAGGTTTGGTAGCTGGGACTACCAGGAGCCGTGATTTCACTGATGTTGCTGCTGCTACTGCTTGCTGACCTCCTTATTACACCAAAAAGGAAAATCAAAAGCTAAGCTAGCTAAGCCTACTAACTACGCGTTACAAGATTCCTATCTATAATTCTCTTAAAACTTGATCTTGAGTCTTAGCTGATTTTGCTGTGGAACCCGATCTGAATCTTGATGCTCGCAAGCTGTAGGTGTTGGTTCTTTCTTCAGCATTGTGTCCGAGCGGGATCAGCGGAGCTTATGCCTTCAATCAAATTTTGAGCAATTCGCACCTTTGTTTGCTTTCAACATTTGAGTTCCTTTCTTTTTGTTCTTTTCTTCTTTTCTTTATTCTAGATTAAGACTCATTCCTTTTGTCGTCTCGAACCCTGTGCCTCGAGGTCAGGCCTGTTTAAGACATCAAAACAAACAAACAAACAAAATTTTCTGCCCCAGTTTTCACTAGGAAAATTTCATGAGTTAGTTGTGACACATATCTAAGTGACAAAATCAGGATTGTGTATCCTTGGGAATGAAGTCAGGTTATGCCGGGAAATGGCTGGGTTATGCCGGAAAAGAAAAAGGTCCTTGGGTTATGCCGGGGATTGAAGGAAAAAAGGTTCCTTATGTTATGCCAGGGAAGTCCACGGGTTATGCCAGGATTGAAAGAAAAAGGGCTCCTTGGGTTATGCCAGGGAGGTCCATGGGTTATGCCGGGATTGAAAAAAAGGCTCCTTGGGTTATGCCAGGGAGGTCCACGGGTTATGCCGGGATTGAAAGAAAAAGGCTCCTTGGGTTATGCCAGGGAGGTCCACGGGTTATCCCGGGATTAAAAGAAAAAAGGCTCCTTGGGTTATGCCAGGGAGGTCCACGGGTTATGCCAGGATTGAAAGAAAAAAGGCTCCTTGGGTTATGCCAGGGAGGTCCACTGGTTATGCCGGAATTGAAAGAAAAAAGGCTCCTTGGGTTATGCCGGGATTGAAAGAAAAAGGCTCCTTGGGTTATGCCAGGAAGGTCCACGGGTTATGCCGGGATTGAAAGAAAAAGGCTCCTTGGGTTATGCCAAGGAGGTCCACGGGTTATGCCGGGGTTGAAAGAAAAAAGCTCCTTAGTTTATGCCAGGGAGGTCTACGGGTTATGCTGGGATTGAAAGAAAAAGGCTCATTGGGTTATGCCAGGGAGATCCACAGGTTATGCCGGGATTGAAAGAAAAAGGCTCCTTGTGTTATACCAGGGAGATCCACGGGTTATGCCGGGATTGAAGGAAAAAGGCTCCTTGGGTAATGCCAGGGAGGTCCACGGGTTATGCCAGGATTGAAAGAAAAAGGCTCCTTGGGTTATGCCAGGGAGGTCCACGGGTTATGCTGGGATTGAAAGAAAAAAGGCTCCTTGGTTTATGCCAGGGAGATCCACGGGTTATGCCGGGATTGAAAGAAAAGGCTCCTTGGGTTATGCCAGGGAGGTCCACGGGTTATGTCGGGATGGAAAGAAAAAAGTTCCTTGGGTTATGCCAGGGAGGTCCACGGGTTATGCCGGGATGGAAAGAAAAAAGCTCCTTGGGTTATGCCCAGGAGATCCACGGGTTATGCCGGGATGGAAAAAAAAAACTCCTTGGGTTATGCCAGGGAGATACATGGGTTATGCCGGGATGGAAAGAAAAAAGCTCCTTGGGTTATGCCAGGGAGGTCCACGAGTTATGATGGAATATCTAGGGAATGGGGCCCTATGCTACCATGATTTTTCCTTTTGGGATTTTTATTTTCACTTTTTTTCTTTATTCTTCTTTTTCTTTTCTCCTTATTATATATTTTTTCTTTTTATTTAATAAAATGCATGCAAGAATTTTGGGGGGAAACTTCCCTTTTTGGTCGGTTTCCTGTTGCAAAGTTGTTTCAGCGCTTGCGCATTTCCTTTTTCTTTTGGGTTGCACATGCTTTTTGCGTGTCTGCTTTGAATTACACCTGTTTTAACTTTCAAACAAAGAAAAATTTGTTAGTTTGAAATGGTGGTTGGTTTTGTGACCTTGACCATCTCAATTGCTTGATTCCGACCCAATTTCCGTCGAGAACTTTGCTGCTTGCTGGCCTTGAGGGTGAATCTCTTTTCAAACTGACAGGACTCAACTTTTAGGATTTCATGATGACTCGCCTGTGTGGGCTCTGACCTTTTCACTTTATTCTGTTCTTAGGACCTTTGTCTTTGACTTTCTTTCCTTTCCAATGTCTTTGCTTTGAAAGCATCAACCACCAGGGCCAGTCGGGATTGGTCTGACGCACCCGCTGAGGCTGGGTATTTTCTTTGGCTTTTGCCAGGCGAAACCCTATAAAACCAGTCCTGCCACCTTTTCTTTGTAATAGTCCCAAAATCAGAGTTAAACCGAAAGGGATTCAAAGAAGGAGTATACAAAAGGTAAGCATATGAGTTTAAAAAGAGGCGTCCCTTTCGGGGGAAAAGAAGGACTTATCTGGGGTATATGCTGGCTCCAAATGGACATGACATGCTTCTTGGACTGGATGCCCGGTCAACACAAACTTTCCAGCTTCTCGTGAACCCATTGATCCACATTTCAAAGCCAGGTAACCTTGCCAGGACTCTTTTAGTGATGAGATTTCTTCTTTTCGGCCAACATCGCCCTTTGCGAGTTTTCGCTAATCGACCTCTCTCATTTCTCTTCTCACTGTCGCCCGATAGTGCTCTTTACGAGTTTTCACTAAGCGGACTCTCTCATTTTTGATTTCTCTACTCATTGTCGCCTTATGGTGCCCGAAGGTTTTCACCGATAAGACTCTCTCATTTTATTTCTCTCAATCAAATTCCAGCAATGTTGTTTTCAATTCCCATGCTTTTGCCAATTGATCAGAAGGACTTGGACAAGGTTTTGGGTAAAAGAATTTTGGTCGGAAGTACAACTTTGGAACCGTTTTGGTGAACTCATGGCCGAACCATTATATCATCTGCCCCAGTTTCAATTTTTGGGGGAATTAGGATTTTTGTTTTTGGTGTGACTGAACCTCAGCGAGAGGCTGCCTACGTATCCTTTCGGAATCAAGTCAAACGTAGTTCAGGAAAACGTTTGTTTTTGTTGTTTTTGTTTATGTTTTTTTTTCTTTTTCTTTTCATCATATTTTCTTTTTCTTTTCTTGTTTTTTCATCATATTTTCTTTTTTTTTCTTTTTTCTCTCTTTTTTTTTATAATACTTTCGGGTTCCAAAGAGGGTGACCAAAGAAGAGTAACCGGCTCAAAAGGTTTACGAGTGGTTGATAGTGTTTGGGTAGCAGGAAGGAAAGCCTTCGTCATCTCAATTGCACAAAAGCTATCACCAGAGAGGCTTAGACATAGTACCTTTTTACTGCATCTGCATTGACTACTGCTTCAGGATCATTTCCTTCGATGTCTCCCAGATACAGTGCTCCTCTTGGCAATATCTTCCGGATTATGTATGGACCTTTCCAACTAGGAGCGAATTTTCCTTTTGCTTCCTAGTGATGAGGAAGAATACGTCTTAACACGAGTTGTCCCACTTCAAAATTCCTGGGACGCACTTTCTTGTTATAAGCGCGGGCCATTCTTTGTTGGTACATCTACCTGGATGTGCCCTGAGTACAACACACTCTTTTGTTGTAATGTATGGACTTCTCCAACCCGCGAACCAATTTTCCTTCAATCATTCCAATTCTTTGTTTTATTTCCTCAAGGTTACCTTCTTTGCATTTCGAAATCTGACAGCTTTTTGGGATCTAGGCATGAAGTCCGCAAGCATGTCATATTATTTAAAGCTGCATTATTAGATCTAGAGAGAAGAAATGAAGGAGAAAAAAAATAGCAAAATCAAAAAGAATAAAGAAAAATGAACGATGAAATATTGATTTTATTTCTTGGAATTTTGACGATAACAGGGTTCTCATTCGGGAATTTAAGGACAAGAAACTATAGGAAACATCCGAGTTACTCCCTGGAATAACTCGAGATACAGAAAAAGTAGCAGGACGGGTCTATCGGGACTCCCACCTGATCGGGAATGGTGTAGCCTTCTAGTTTTGAAGCTTGGCGCTTGGTCCCATATATAACACCTCAGCAGTGCTAGTGCCCTCTCCCCGCTGGGCCATGTGGGTTTCGTAAAGTATTTTCCTCACTGCCCCACGTATTTCCTCGCTTTCTTCAGCCGTGAAAGCCTCATCATCTTCCTCTTTACTGTACTTAGGTTTGACAAAAGTTTCATACAAATGTACCACCTCATAATCGGCCATTTTCATTTTTTGAAAGAACATTTCTGCTTCCTCAGCACTCATAGGCTTCTTAGGTGGGAAATGCCTTCTGGTGGCATTGTTTACCTCCTCTACATTTGAATATTTCTCAACAAGGGGGGTTTTCTAGCAGCTCTTCCTCCGTCTGATGATAATTCCATGGTACCGCAGCAGGGTTCATCATAGGCTTCTGTGGTACGCGTCCAATAACCACTGGCTCACTCAGCCGAGGCGGTTTGATTGTCCCCCGCACCACATAGGCTTGCTTGAGTACAAACATTTGTGTTCCTTTTTTCAATTCGAATTTCTTTGGAGTGTTCACAACCAGTTGCTTTTCTTGGCAGCCCCGTAGGACATAGAGAATTCCATTTTTGGGAGGTATCACCTCTATTCTTGTGTCAGCTTTCTTTTCTGGTTCTGTCTTGGTGATTTTGCTCTTCTTTTCCCCTTTCTCTTGCTTCAGGGCCACCTTTGTCTTTCTTTCCTCATCAGCGATAGCAATTATAGATTTTAAGGCTGGATCAAACTCCCTATCTTCATAAATTATCCCGATTACTGGCCCGTTGTTGTGAGCGGGCAGCGGATTATTGGTCACATTTGGGACATCCTCATCCCTCAGTACTATTTTTCCTTGCTCTATTAAGTTTTCCACCACTTGTTTCAGAGTGCAACAGTCATTTGTATGATGGCCTTCTGCCCCTGAATGGTATGCACACCTGACACTAGCTCTGTAGGCAGGCGATGCCGGGTTTTGTCTGTTCTGAGGGACCAGTTGCAGTAGACCCATTTGGACAAGTTTCGGGAATAGACTAGAGTAAGATTAACTGATTGGTGTAAAGTTTGGTCTCCTGGGTGGTTCCCGAGGACGGAAGTTATTCTGCAGAGGTCGAGAATTATAGTGGTTCTGGTGGGGAGGCTGATTTCTTAGGAATGGATGTTGATTTCTATTGGCATGTGGTTGCGGTCGGGAAAAAGGGTTGAACGTTCATGACCGCATAAGGTGGAGGAGCATAAGCCATATCATGATAAGGGTAGTAATGTTGAGGGGTTCTCTCAGAAAACATGGGTCTAGGAGCACGGTGTCTTCTTGCCCCTAAGGCTGCCATAACCGTTTCTTCTTTCTTATTACCTTTGGCCATTCCTCCAGACCCACCTTAGATGGCTTGGGAGGTTGCTCTGGTGGTCGACTGACTCAAAATCCTACCCGTTTTCAAACCGTTCTCTACCATTTCCCCAATTTTGATTGCCTCTGCAAAAGCTTTGCCCATGGCCGACATCATGTTCTGGAAGTAATTTGCTTCCTGGGCCTGAAGGAAGACGGTGACCATTTCTACTTCATCCATGGGAGGTTTCACCCTCGATGCCTGTTCGCGCCACTTAATAGCATATTCTCTTAAACTTTCTGAGGGCTTCTTCTTCAAATTTGCCAAGGAGTTCCTGTCTGGAGCAATGTCTATGTTGTACTAAAACTGTCTTACAAAATCTCTGGCAAGATCGTCCCAAATGTGCCATCGTGAGACGTCCTGGTCCATATACCACTCTGAGGCAATGCCTACTAAGCTTTCTCTGAAGTAAGCCATCAACAACTCTTCTTTTCCGCCGGCCCCACGCAACTGATTACAATACTTTTTCAGGTGAGCAATGGGATCGCCATGCCGATCATACTTTTTGAACTTTGGCATTTTAAATCCCATGGGAAGGTGCACGTGAGGGAACTTGCACAGATCAGTATAAGAGACACTTTTCTGCCCGCTTAATCCTTGCATATTCTTTAAACTCTGCTCAAGACTCCTCATTCTTTTTGCTATCTCATCTTATTCAGGAGCTTTGGAAGTTTTATCTTGCCATGGCGTAAGCTCAAATGGCGGTGGCTGAGGGTAAGTGTATGTGGGATATTGAGGAAGATCTGCTTGAAATATGGGATTTTGAAAGGTGAAGGTCGAGGAATCAAAAGTGGGCCTAGGTAGAGAAGGCTGTGTGGTGGCGGGGCATGGTGGAGCAGTAAAAATATTGGGAGTTGCTCCTGATGTGAACACCTGGGGGCGTACCTCAGAAGTTGTTCCTATAAAGTGAGCAGACGGGGTATTCGGGTGACTGATAGGGATGTTAGAAGTACCCCCAGTTCTCGGGAATAGTTCAGGAAAGCCAGGGATAGCACTTGGAGGCTCCCTGCCATTGGTCCATGTGTCCCACATCTCCATCACTCGGAGGCGTAGTATCCGGTTTTCTTCCACTGCGGCAGACTCGGAGGCCGGGATCCCAGAGATGGGGCTGTCTTCGGTGATGAGAACTAGTGGCAAAATCATTTCAGATGACATTTCTGTACTTCCTTTTGATCTGGTGAAGTATCGATGCGATGCCAGCTTACCCAAAACCAACCACCGTTTCTTTCTCTTTTGTTTTTCTCTCATTTTTCTTTTCCTTCTGTTTTTCATTTTCTGCTTTTCCTTTTTCTTTTGCCATGGTATTTCTCTCGATTCCTTATTTTCTTCTTTTTGCGTTTCTTTTCCTCTCTTGTTTTCCTTTTATTTCCTTCCATTGTGTTTCTTTTTCTTCGGGTTACGGTCGAATCTTATGGAGATTGCCTACGTATTATGACCCCGCATGAATCAGACCAAGCGTAGTTCTTGCAAACAAATGCAAAAATAAGGAAATAATTTTGTTTTTGGATTTTTTAATTTTTCATTAATAAAACTCCGATTACAAAGATACTAGGCTATTTGTTTTTCTTAAAAAGGAAAATAACAAAATATAGACTCGATAACTAGGAATACATCAAACTTTCAAATCCTGGGGCCCGCGGGGCATCATTCGGCATCGTCGTGGGCCTACGTGCAAGACCCTTTTGTAACTGCTCTAAATCATTCATAACCTGATGAAAAAATATCATCACTGTAGAAAAGAAAGTGGTACGACCCATTCTTTCGCCGTCTTGACATTTCATGACAATACTGATTCTTTCCCTGATCCGGCCCTTTTCCTGGAGTAGTCGGCTTATCTGCTGGTTACGAGCCTCTAACACCTGGGAGTCATGGAAGTGATGGTCTAGCAACATCTTTATTTCTTTCTCCATCTCGGAGATTAGCCTGTAGCATTGTTCCCTCTCAGCCCGAAAGTTCTTGTCCTGCCGAGCTGCCTTATCTTCAAGGGTGTTCATTTTTCTTTTCATATTAGCAATGGTTCCCTCATAATTTCTTTTCATTTGTTGCACAAATTGGGCTCTTTCCTCTATCTTCTTTCCCACTGTGCCCGGATTTTTTCCATGTTCCCTTCAGATTTCTCCAATTCTTCCTGGCACTCTATGACTTGCTTCTCAGCCCTTTTATCAACCTCTCATCAGAACGACTTCTTTCTTGATTTTTAGCGGCTATTTTCATTTGTTGGATTTGAGCCTTGAGAGCTTCATTCTCTTGGGTCAGTTTCTTTTTGTCACCTTCATCAGCTGCAGCTTGCACACTCTTTTCGAATTGAAGATCTCGAACCTGCTGCTCCAACTCCCCTATTCTGGCTCAGTATTCCTTTTCTTTGGCTAGCCATTCCCATTGCACCTGGGGGCCGTCAGTGAATTGTTGTACATGTGGCCTTTTGGCGGGTCTCTCGGGAATTTGAAATCTTTTGCCAAACCAGACCAAGTATTTAGGGTCCACTTTGCCTCTGGCCCGATCCTGTACTATAGTCTTAGGCTCAAGGAACCTGCACTCATTCCATATTTGTCAGATTTTTCCTTTTGAAAATATAGCTTTTGGACCTAACTCAATGATTTACCCGCTCAAGTCTTCGTCATTGTGAACAGCTTGGAATCTTCCTAGTTGTCGCAGTACTCGGTATGGAGCGTAGGGTTGTATGCTTCGAATGCCCATCAAAAGAATATAAGGTAATTCTGCCGATGTGTACACAGCCTCAGTAGCAGGAAGCCATCCGAAAGCCCATTCAACTTTATCCGCAGTCAAAGATCTCAAGCATGACAACCAAGCCTCAGTGCCCTCGGGGAACTCAATACCTGTTACCCTGGTTCCAAACTCCGCAATGCAACTTAGCCCGGTTAGACCATAGTTCATATACCCCGTGCGATGACAAAGGTGCTCCTGTATCCATAGCTGTAGTAATAGATTGCAACCCTGAAAGAATTTTACACCCTCTCGGCACATGGTCAAAGCTCGATACATTTCCGCCACAAACAGGGGAACCACCGTGCTATTAGACTTATTTATGGAAACATCCAATATTCCTACAAGGCCAATGTCTATGTGACCGTCTTTTCGTGTACAGATCACGACCCCCAGAAAAGCTACCATGAATGCCAATCCCCGTCGGACCTCCCATTTATCTTTGTTTCCGGCATGTGTCGAACCGGTGTTGGGCTCCTCAAAACCTTTCGGGTTGCCATATCGGTGGTGTAAAAAATGAAGTGTGCAACACCCTTCTGATAGATGTTTATCCTGAATATCCCGACTAATGCTCAACAAATCCAAGAATCTGTGGAGAGATACCGGTCTCGGTGCCGATGGGTATCTACTTCTAAGGTTCCCGTTGAGACCTGCATATCCCGTAATCTCCTATAGTGTGGGTGTAAGCTCAAAGTCCGAGAATCGAAATACATTACGAGTTGAGTCACAGAATGGTATCAGTGCTTCAATAATATCCGTTCTTGGTTTGATGTTAAACAATTCGACGAGACCACCCAAAACCTTCACCACGGTTTCTCTGCTACCTTTTCCCAAGTCATTCCACCACATGTGGGGCTTCAAAAGGATCTCACTCAAGACTGAGAAGGGTTCAATGTCATTGGTATTCATCCTGCACATTTATTTAAAGGGGATTTAATGACTTATTTTGACCTAACAGAAAAAATGGCTATTTTTGCAAAAAATTTCTTTATTTAGAAACACAAGGACTTGGTTTTGCAGATACGGCCTTTCAGCACTTCTGGGAGGAAGATATTAAGGTTGTGCCCGTAAATCATTTAAAAATGACTCAGGGTGGCTGTTCTTGCAAAAACAGCCTTCCGGCGCCCTTTTGGGGACATTCAGCTTATTTTAAAACAAGAATGGCATCGCCCGACTTATTTTGACAAAAATTAAAATTTTGGTATTTTTGGCTATTTTGTAAAAGGGAGGTTGGAACCGATGAGGGTTGCCTACGTATCTCATATCCGGTGAGAATCAAACCAGCATAGTTTGGGCAAAACGTTTTGTCAAAACCAAATATTTGTTACAACATCTCTTTTTTCTATTTTTTTTTCAAAAATCCGGCAGCATTTCGGTACTATTTGGGCATTGGTTTTTCAAAACAAGTGGTTACCCTCACTTAGTCCTAACACTGCTATTTTTCTCAATTTTCTCTCATTATATACAAGCCAGTCAACATGAAAAGCCGAGCAAATAAATGCGCAAGTAGCACGTAAGATGCATCAGGATGGTCTTTTTCATTTCAGTTCACCTGTCCTAGACGGACCCAACCCATGTGTTGAGTCCCCTAAGTCAAATGCACATGATGAAAACAAACGTTCCTACTAGGGATCCGGCATGAGGTTTTGTTCTTCTAGGTTTAAACCCTATGTTTATTGTTCTAGACCTGGCTTACCCGAGCAGACAGCTCGAGTCGAGGGGGAGCAGCGTACCGGGGATACAGAAGCTCTGTCGTCTTAGCAACTTATCCAAACCTCGTTCTAAATGGGAAAAGACTCTAAACAGAAGAGAAGCTACACGAAGTGCACCCTTCTCCATAATGTATAAGACTTAGAGAGAGGAAGGGAGTCGTAACAATTTATATATATAATTCAACAAATATCAAAGCGGTAAAACATTTAGCTCATATGGCATGGAACATATAGAAAAATCAGACAAAGCCAAATATAACAGTTATACTAAGCTCGAATTCTTGAACCCCGAATTGAAATTCTGGGTTCGTTTCCCCAGCAGAGTCGCCAGAGTTGTCACACCTCCTTTTTTACACACCTACCCCGAAGGATAAATGTATAAGGGAGTTTTTCCACTTTAAGTGACATTATTCGAAATGGGATTATTTATTCAATTTTTAGAGCTGCCACTTGGGATAGGTTTGGCTTTTGGTGTCCCAAGTCACCGGTTTATCTTGAATCCCAAATCAAGGAAAATTTCGACTTTCCGAATGGAGTCAGTGAACCAAAAATTCTGAATAAGGAATTCTGTTGACCCGAGGGAAGGTGTTAGGTACCCCCAGATCCCGTGGTTCTAGCACGGTCGCTTAAACTATTATAATTGGCTAAAAATCTGATTTTAATACATGTCATCCTATAGTGCAATTTTTAGAGTTATTCACTGCTTTTAATTAATTTTAGGAAATTGAACATCGTTTAAAATATGTTTTCGGATCATATCACATGAAATGCACCCGGATTCTCGACATATTTTATTCAACGTTTTGGGATTTGGATTTGGGTTGCATAAAACGCACACCCGGATTTAGGAAGGTAAATTTATGAATGAACGCACCAAAAGCGACTAACGTGTTATTAACTTTGCGGGAGGCCATGAAAATTTATTAGATGGCACGTCTCGAATTCTAAGTATTTTAATATAAGTATTTAAAGAGGACCGTGCGATTTATGAATTTTATTTGGCGCGGCGCACCTCATTTTTATTTTAAAGGCCAACCTAAATGAACTACGATTTTCTATCAAGTGTTGTCTCTAAAAAGTACCTTAATTAGTTAACATTATGAATTGTTATTATTAAAAGTAATCAAGGAAATTGGGTCTCAAGTTCAAGTCCACACTTGAACAAAAGGAAAACCTCTTAATTCAAGGGTTCTACTTAACTAGGAAGGCCCAAGACCTATGTTACAAAATTAATCCTACAATCTTAACATAAATTCCAGCCTTCAACACTTTTGGGCCTTAAAGATTAATCCAGGAAGATGAAAATATTGTCAGCTTTGTGAGAGGCTGCCTTGCGTTGGCCCTTGGGCAAACAAATTTTAGGCCCAAATCCCATTTAAGTAAGAGGCTACCAGGTTTTGGCCTACATCCAAGACTGATTTTTATTTGTTTCAAACTACTGATTTTAATTTACAAACTGAGCTTAGTGATTTGTGAACAAATAAACGATTCTGAATTTTAACCTTGAATCCAATCATCACATGAATATTCAACTCAGTTGTATACAATTAGCCAAACGTATTGAATTTGAAATTCCAAAAGCCAAATCAGTTTCAATCAATACATCTTATGGATTTTTTATGCATGACTTAGATCCGTAAATGAACAACTGAACTATCTAGAGAATTTAAAACCAAAGAACGCCTGATCTTACACTAATAGGAGCATGCAATCCATTTTAAATTCAATTTCCAACCAGTAGCTTACTATCAATCTAACTCTCAATGGACAGGATAGCAAATCTAAATCTACCAACACTATAGCCGATATTTCTGCTAACTACTCATAATAGTTTGAATTTCCAGTTATTAGTACAAATGAAGATCATAGATCGCAGAATCAGTTTTCTGTTCAAGCTATTCTCTAATTTTAAAAGTTAAACTACACACAAATCAGATTAATTGCAATGAATACATCAACCGAATCCTGGAACTACTCAAAGTATATTAGGCTATTAAAATAATAAAATCTACAACAGAAATCAGGCACCAATTTCATTTCAATTTCAACTTGAGAAGCTACATCAGACAAGTTTCAAGGCGTGTACCTGGAAATAGAAGGAAATGTAAGAGAAGAGCGGAATCAGTAGCAGTAAGAAGTAGTCAAAAACCAAAGCAACTGGACCAATTTCAACCCAGAAACATCACAGCAACCCCAGGAATAATTTGCAGAAGAATGAACACCAATAAGCAAATGAACACAGGTCTGATTGGATCAAAATGCACTTGAAATCCACCTAGAATTCTCTGAATTTGAACTAAACTAGATCTGAATAATACTCAAACCATTTTTGACTATATGAACTGAGAATTTTATTTAAAAGCTGGAATTCAACCTTATCTTAATAAAACTTCTATGGAATAGTATTATTTTTGGAGTTTTTAGCTATTTGTTTTGGTTTTTTGAAGAACTAAGCTCTAAAAGAAATTTTCTAACTCTAAGATTTTCAGATTTGGTTTTTGGAATTTTTGAAATTCAAATTTCAGAGGTTCAAACTTGTAGAAACTTTTGGGGGGAATTTTTTCAGATGCCAAAAACCTTTTTTTTAAAGACGGCAGTAGGGACTGCCTTTAATAGGCAAAACTAGGGGAAGTTTCAGATTTTACATTTACCCTCTTTGCCCCCTCTTTTGTTTTCAGTTTTTACTAATCAATCCCTAAAATTTTAGCTTGTTACCCAAGTTACTGGACTAAGTTATTGATATTCCAATTAAAATCCTATTCTAGAAGATTCTAGCAGGTTCTAGTTTCAACTACAACATTATTATCTAGTTAGGAATGCCTATACTACCCTTTATTTAATCTGAAATTTACTAACCTAACACTAGCTAAACCCCAACCCCTTTTACCCTAGTCAGAATTTGACTATAGTTAAACTCAAAGACTTCTAATCCAGCTATATCCAAACCAACTAATAAAACTAGCTAACAGCAACAATAAGAAATTACTAATTAAATCAACACTGAAATAATAAAGATTTAAAATCAAACTCTGACTAAACAGGACTGAAAAACAAAGTTAAAGCCTATACTGAATTGAAGCAAAAACATATTTGAGACAACAAAAACAACTAAAGTAACATTAAATATCACAAGGCAGAGGATTAACCAAGATCAAAACAAAATTAAACAATCAAAAATAGTCACGAACAGAATCAATCATGAACAAAGATTAAACTACAAGAAAATCGAAGACTCATGAACACAGGATCAAGTATAACAAAAGGAAGAAAAACTTACTAATTTGATCTTTAGACTGATTGACTTTGAATTGAGTTCCCAAATAATATTATATGTTTGTTCTTGGTAAGAACAAACCTATAATTTATTTAGGAACTCAAATTGACACTTGGTATTCCTTGAAGGATTCAATCAGTTTTTATAAAACCCTAGATATAAAATTTTAAAAAGTTTTGGTCGGATTTGGGGGAAAATAATTTGGGTTTTAGGTAGAGGAGGGTTAGGAGAGTGTAGGGTGTGATTTTTGGAAATTTTGGAGGAGTTAGGATTTTGGGCCGGAACTTTGATTCAAGATTCGTAGGTCTTAGGTGTGTTTTGAGGGAAATGGGTCGTGGATTCGGAACGAGGAGGTTGAGATGGGGTAGTGGTGTAAATTTGGGCGAGTTTGGAGGTTCACCACCGGCGGAGGCGATTTTCAGCCGGCGGCGGAAATGATGGTGGGCGGTGGTGGGAGACGAAGAGGTGACAGGGGTGACCTAACATAATACTAGGTTAATAATATGTTAGGACATTTTTAGATGCCCCCGGGTCTTAGTATAGATTACTCAGTATGCCATAAACAGTTGAAATTTCAGTGTTCATAATCAGTTCAAGAATATATGTCAGTCTAATCCTATTCAATATTCCAGTATTATGTAATTCAGTGTGATCCAGTATTCTAGTATCATGTAACTTAGTGTGATTTAGTATTTCATTATCATGTATTGCAGTATGATTCTCAGTTCCTGATTTTAAATCCCTAAATGTAACACTTATATTTGAGCCCGAGGCCGTAGTTTATATGTTTTATGCATACTTGGGCCTGAGGCCGTAGTTTATGCTTTATGCATGTTTGGGTCTGAGGACGTATTTTATGCTTTATGCATTTTTGGGCTTGAGGTCGTAGTTATGTATACGTATACTTGGGCCTGAGGATGTAGCTTGTGCACATATATATTGGGCCCGAGGCCGTAGCTTATTCAGATAAACGGGTTGTTCATTATTCAGAAGAGGGAGTATTCATATCCTTACTTCCTTTGTTTAGTGTAGCTATCAATTATCATTTCAGTTATCAGTTATCATTTCAGTTTCTGTTTCAATAGTATCATTTCAGTACCAATTATCAATTCTCAATTATCAGCTTAGTTTCAATTTCAGCATTTATAATTCTTTCTCTCAGTTGCTTTACATACCACTGCAATTCAAATGTAGTGACGCCCCTTTTGCCCGGAGTCTACATCTCACAATGCAGGTAATGATTTACAGGTTGATGATTCAGAACGCTAGGATTTTCGTACCAGCTACTTGGTGATCCCCAGTTCTTCCGGGGCATTATTATTACCTTACATTCTTCAGTATTTTCAGACAATCAGTGTTTTTCGTACTTCATTAATTAGAGGCTTCATAGACTAAAATAACAGTTACACAGAGTCTCTGGCTTTTCATGTTAAGCTATGTTGGCTACAAATATGTTTTAGAATTGTATTAGTATTTTCGCACTTTGATTTAAATCATCCAGACTTTCAGTATATCAGCATGTGTTAGTTTATCTTTCTCATTTAGTATGTTATGATATCACATGTTGATTCAGTCAGCCAGTTGGTTCGCTCGGTCACATGTAGTTAGGCACCAAGTGTCATGTTACGTCCAGGCCCAGGTTCGGGACGTGACACATATGTTCTCTATAACAATGTTTCACTATAATAATAAAAAAATAATTTTTGAAACAAAGAGACTGTTATAAAACAATTTGAGCGTATAATCTACTAGCAATTAAATTTATAACTATGCAACTGCAATCTGTCAGCCAAAGTGCAACGAAGTACTGTGACAAGAAATTAAGTAAGCACGTTTGGCAATCAGAAAATGTTTCTTATTAATGGAGAACAATGTATAATATAGGCATGTGGACAATTTCTTTTTCTTGGAGATTCTCTGTTGAATTTAACAAAGTCCGGCGTCCATCTCTAACTTTAGAAGTCAATGAAGAGTCGTTAGAAGTATTTATTTTCATTTAAAGAATGAGTCAATTTAGCACGGTCGGGTCCAGTAGCATTAAACATATTATATTTTATGTTAAATTTGATAAAGTCCAACGTCCATCTCTAACTATAGAAGTCGATGAAGAATGAGGCCACTCACCAGAGTCAGATCCATGATTTAAACTCTATCGGTTAATTAGTGGTGAGACCAGAAATTTTTATAAATGTGTTCAAGTTTGAAAAAAGTAAAAAAAATCGCGACAAAGGGTGGTCGGTATATGTTATGCACCTCTAAAACATAATATTTTATCTAGATACACTATAATTTTTCAATGAAGGATAGTCAATTGACCACCTTTCAAATAATGTGGCTCTGGCCATGCGACTAACCCTAAGGTTCTTAATATTAATTCCATTATATTTTTAAAGTTATTTGAATGATATTTGGTATTCATTGTAATTTTATTAAATTTTTATACATAAATTTATGCTTTGCGTCAAAAATATTAAATTCAGATGAATTAGGTAACTTAAAGTTGCATATGCCCCTGCAACTCATGGCGCACCATCAATTAAAATAATAAGATACCCAATGTATTCCTGTTAGACCCTTGACAAAGCTGATTGGCAAGCGGCGCGGCAGTGGCAAGGATTTTGGCATGATGGCCTTGCCATTGGCCTTATGCGCGGGAAAAATCAACATGCAAGATAATGCGGGTGTTGTCGATGGCAACAAACTGTTGCAAGGGCAAGTGTGACGGACTACGCTTCTATTTGAGGGCTTTGTTGTGACGGACTACATCAAAAATATAAGGGAGTTGTTTGCAAGCAAAGGCCAAGACCTTGACGGAACTAGGCGGGCTGAACGGATGCTTGACAAGGCAAAACGGGAAAGACCTCGGCGCTAAAATGGGGCAGCTTAGTGCCAAGGCAGCGGCATTGGCAATGTGATGTTGCCATGACTTAGGTGAGTGGGTTGGCACCTAAATAAATTGTGGGCAAATGACTCGGAAAAGGGAAGGGCATCAAGACTTGGTGACTTGATGCTAAAATCAGCATTGGCATTGGCAACGGGCAGACTTGATCAAGTAGGGGCGACTTGACAAGAACAATCAACTGTGGCAGCGGGCGAGCGCGCGGCAAAGTCGTGGGAGATGAGCTGTGGCGATGGCATTGAGTGGAGCAGTGTCAAAAGCCAAGGTTGGGCGCAATGTCAGCCTTGGGCATGCAGCAGCTAGCCAAGAAACGTGCACATGCATTGCACATGAAGTGGTTTTCAAGTGTGTTGTGCACATGCCAAGCAGTTGGGCGGTTACAACTACCCTTGTCCAAATGTGTTGAATATATGCTGAGTGTTTGCACGTTTTTGGGGCATGTTCTAGACATGTTCCACACGTTTTTGATTATGGGGATCATGCCCTATCAGTTGAGGGATATCAACTGAACATATGAACTAATTTTGGGTTGACTACATTATATATGTGTGCTAGCAGCCTTAAAACGGGCTAAGTACCTAGGGAGGGAAATAGTCTATCAAATAGGCATAGGGTTGTCTATTTTATGGCTTGAGCATGGCAAAATATGTGTCATTTCCTTGCCAAACGAGAGGCAGCACGAGTGGCCTTAGACGAGGGCGTTTATAGGGCAGATTCGTGCATTTGTTGGCTATTTTGTGAGTTGGTGCCTGCCAAGGGTGGCAGCACCTTGCCGAACTCGGAAATTTCCTTTTTAATTCATTTTATAAAAGGTTGGGAAAAGGGTTTCCCGTAAATCTGCTTGTCTCCTGCTTTATTTCTGTTGCCTTAAATTATTTCTAAGTATAAACCTCGAATCCGAAAGTAAAAAATAGGGCGAATGCTGATGTCAAGTGGGGACTTGACTGCCGCACAACGGGCAGTGTTTTGACGGACAGAAAATGCCCCTATGACAATTCCCATAGTGTGAGGTTTAAGAAAAATAATGTATACGTATACTTTATCCCTATATTGTGGAAATTTTTGATAGACCCTTGGCTCGAGTAAAATATTTATGTGGTGCACCATCAATCACAATTTATAAAAAGCAAAGTCAAATGATTCAATCGATAATTTGGTTTACACTTATATATCTATCTATATCTATATTATTATAAAAGTATGAATACAAAGTCGGTTTACAAAAATAACCTTATAATATTAAGCATAATAACTCATAATAAAAGGACATAACCGAAATTCTACATATTAGCCTTATAATCCTATTAATTTTAGGACATAATACTACATGTTTGAAATCCTATTAATATAAATTGTATGCTTATTTTCTCTTATGTAAATTTTGTACTCGAATTGGACAATCGTATAAAACTTTCTTTATTATAGTATCTAAAGTTTATCTTTTCTATTGTTTATTATTATTGTTTCTTTAATGCCTAGCTCACTCAGAATAATATAACTTGTATGTCTTAATAATATAATTCCAATTAATATAAGTACAGAAATCGAGGGGCAAAAAATAAGTATGGAAATCGCCTGATGCAGATTTCAAAAGGTGTCCAATACGTTCCTTTTTTATTTAATTTGAACCCTTTTTAACTACAATATCTTTTATGTTAATTATTTTAATATTTAATATTTTAAATTAATAAAATTTTGCCTATTAAATTATTATTTCTGTAAAATATGCATGAAGGTTTAATAACTAATTTTATAAGAATTCCCAATATTGACAATGCATTACCACTCGATAATGTCCAATACTAGGGATATATATAAGTAATGTTAAATAAGCTGCATAAAGAGTTGAAATTGAGGGGAAAAAAATATTCCCATGATAATATATTTCTAAATTATATTTGAACTGATTTTCTACTCAAATAATATTTTTTATTATTAAATATAAAGTAAGAACATATCCAGTATTCAATGTCTTCTTATTTCGTGTTGGAAACAAAGAAGAGCATCCAATAACAGATGATTTTGGTTCTTCCTGAACACTTGGTTATCAACCCTAATGGTAATAGTAGTACAGTTAATAAGACAAATATTTTCAATAATAGAAATATTTCAATCATTAGATTAAAACGTAATTTATGCAAATCACATAATAGAATTAAAATGATATCTTAGCTAGCAGAAATGAATGTGTTGATCAACTAAATAAAAAGTTGATTGCTGAACTTTATAGTAAAAACAAAATATTTTTCTGTTTTTGAGTCAGCTGAAAATGATATCAATAATTACTACCAAAAAGAATACTTAAGTACTTTAATACCAAATGGCCTTCTACCATACCTTCCATTGTATATAGGTTGATTTTGAAGAAAATTGCATGCCATGCTATTGAAAAACTTAGATACGCCAAATAGCTTATGTGATACCACACAGATAGTATATAGAAGTATTGACAATAACGTCATACATGCAAAAATTATGATAGCTGTCAATGTGCTTCTAAGTATATTTCTATCCTTGAATTCAACTTTCGTCTTTCGAAACTGAGAAATATTCTTTTAAATTTGTGTGAAAATAATTTTTTGTATGTTTATAGTTTGCAATTATATAAATAAAGCACAAGGACAAACATCCTAAATATTAGACTTGTCACGACCTAAAATCTAACCATGGTCGTGATGGCGCCTATCGTGTTACAAGGCAAGCCTATTTTCCAAAATATTACTACTAATTAATTTTAAGGATTTAATAAAACAATACCAACATTCAAACTTCTCATAACTAAATCAACTCTAAATATAATTAATATAAAAATACGGAAGCTAGCCCCAAACATCGGGGTGTCACTAAGTCATGAGCGTCTAAAACTATAAACTATGATATATAAACTGTCTAACTGTCCAAAAGAAGAAACGACAAAAAGAATAACAAGGTCCTACGGAATTAGCAGCTACCTTGCAATCTCCAATTAAAGCCAGCCTAAGCTCAACGATCGCAACATTCTAATTCACCTGGATCTGCACATAAAGTGCAAGGTGTAGTATGAGTACAACCACCTCAGTAGTAACAGAAATAACTAAGGAACTGAGCAGTAGTGACGAGCTAAGAAAAATTGTCCAATTATTTATTTTCATAATTTATAATAAACATGAATAAACAGGTAAATTCCATAAAAGCAACAAATACCACAAACAAGTTAACAGGTAAATGCAACAACAATAAAAGTAAATGCAACCTCAAAGCAATATCACTCCATCACTCAGCACTCACACTCAACACTCAACACACTCAAAACACTCAACACCATGCACTCACTGGGGGTGTGGACAGACTCCAGAGGGGCTCCCAAAGCCCAAGCGCTAAACACGGATAACTCACGTGCCATCATATTAATACCTGGATCCGCACGGTCAACTCACGTGTTACGCGGACAACTCACGCGCTATGGTACCAATACCTGGACCCGCACGGTCAAATCACGTGCTTTGCAAACAACTCACGTGCTATGGTATTAATATCCTCTCAACCAGGCCATCATATCAATACCTAGATCCGCACGGTCAACTCACGTGCTACGTGGACAACTCACGCGCTATGGTAGAAATACCTGGACCCGCATGGTCAACTCACGTGCTACGCAGACAATCACGTGCTATGGCATTAATATCCTCATAACCATGCCACCATCCTTAATCATATAACTCACTAGCCTCACCATCATCAACAAATAAGGGAACACAAGTCACATCAAGTATCACAACACATTAGAAAATAATAGAGACTGAGGTAAACATGTACAATAATTTCTATGATTGAGTACAAATAATGTGAAAATGAATAAAGCCTAATCATGATCTCTAACATGAAGGCAAACAAGTTCAACAACAAGTAAACACATAACCACAGATAATAACCATTAGGCCCCACAGCCTCACGGGATGTACCAAGTCTCAATCTCTCGCGGTACACACCCACACGCCCGTCACCTAGTGTGGGTATCACAACCAAACAATCACATGATATTAATTTCTCCGGATTTATACCCTCAAAGCCAGAGTTAAAACTATTACTTACCTCAACCGCGTAAAATCCTACTTCGGGATGCCCTCATCTCTGGACTCGGTCTCCAAAAGCTCCCAATCTATCCATAATCAGAATACTACTATCAACATAGTCTAAAGAATCGAATTCCGCAATAAAAACTACAAAATAGGCTTAAAATCCGAAACCGGCCAAAACTAGGCCCTCAGGCCAACATCTCGGAATCAGTCAAAAATGAAAGAATAATAATTCTCGTCCTCTCCCGAGTCTAACCATATAAAATTCATCAAAATCGGACTCTGTTTGATCCCTCAAATCCTCACTTAAAACTCTCCAAAACTCAAACCTTAACTCCCTCACTTTTCACTTTGAAATCATCAATCAAATCCCAAAAAACGAAGATAGATTCATGAAATATAATCAAAATCGAGTAGAGAAAACTTACTCCAATCCATATGGAGAATATCGCCTCCAAAATCTCCCAAATTCGAGCTCCCCAACTCAAAATATTAGCGAATGAGCAAACCCTAATTTTATGTATTTTTCTACCAGCTATTCTGCCTCGTTTCTCGTGCCAAAAAATCCTGAAACTCTTATTTTATGTCTCCAATAGATTCTTTGTGAAATTCTAGTTAAGTTAGGCTTTTGAATCACTCCATTTGACCTTATAATGAATGATATATGGTGGTTTTAATATTTGCAATTAGTGCAGATTTTTAAATACGCAGTAAGTGGCAATTTCGTAATTAAACTGAAAATCTAGCAACATAATTCTTAGTAAAATGACCATAAAATCCTCATACGATGTCCAAATTCGATGATTTTTTTTGCTACGGGTCCGTAATTACGATACGGATATAATGCTTCAATCAAAAACGAAACCGAAGCTCATTTGTTCAATATGATATCATTTATACTTGAAGAAACGGCGTCGAAACATAAAAAAAAAAAAAAGAAAACAAGCACAACACAACCCAAACATATCCAAAACTCACCCGAGGCACTCGGGACCTCAACCAATAATTCCAAAAAGTTATATATCACTACTTGAACTTAATCGGACCTCTGGAACACCCAAAAATAATACCAAATCAACCTCGAATTCAAGCATAAGAACTTCTAACTTCCAACGTTTGCCAATTCAAGCCTAATTCTACAACAGACCTCCAAATTATATTCCGGACATACTCCTAAGTCTAAAATGACCCAACGAAGCTAATCGAATCATAAAAATCCAAATCCGAATTCGTTTACTTATAAGTCAACTTCCGATTGGCTTTTTCTAACTTAGCCTTCTAACTAAGAGACTAAGTGTTCATTTCACTCCAAAACTACTCTGAACCTAAACCTACCAACTCGATACAACTCAACACAGTTGAACAATACATAAAGAAGCATAGATAGGGGAAATAGGGCTATAACTCTCAAAACGACAGGCCGGGTCGTTACATCCTCCCCCTCTTAACAAACGTTCGTCCTCGAACGAGTCTAGAAACATACTTGGAGTCTTAAAGAGGTGAAACATTCACTAACACTTTCTCGTCACATTCAAATCATATGAACTCATCTGCGGTCACATCATACTCATCACGTATCCATCCATCCACCATTTTTATTAGTAGGGACATTATTGGACATATAAGTCCACAAGCACGAGATCATACAATCAACACCTCAGTGCTCAATCTATAGTTAAAACCCAACCTCAATTCCTCCAGACTGGCCCAACATAAATACACAGAAATGATATCTCGTACCTCATCCAGAGAATCATAATTCGTCGATGCACAACTGATACCGAGCGCTCATGTGCGCATATGAATGCGTGGAAGGAATTCAAAGAGTTATACTTCAAGCTGAAACAATACCGCACGATAAGAATTCAAGAAGGTGAAGTTTTCCTAAAGGCTCTGCAGCCTCTCGAAGATAAGTACAGACGTCTCCGTATCGATCCACAAGACTCTACTAAACTCGCCCATGACTCGTGAGACCTATGTAACCTAGGCTCTGATACCAACTTGTCACGACCCAAAATCTAACCATGGTCGTGATGGAGCCTATCGTGTTACAAGGCAAGCCTATTTCCCAAAATATTACTAGTAATTAATTTTAAGGATTTAATAAAATAATACCAACATTCAAACTTCTCATAACTAAATCAACTCTAATTATAATTAATATAAAAATACAAAAGCTAGCCCCAAACATCGGGGTGTCACTAAGTCATGAGCATCTAAAACTATAAATTATGATATATAAACTGTCTAACTGTCCAAAAGAAGAAATGACAAAAGGAATAACAAGGTCCTACAAAATTAGCAGCTACCTTGCAATCTCCAATTAAAACCAGCCTAAACTCAACGATCGCAACATTCTAATTCACCTGGATCTGCACATAAAGTGCAGGGTGTAGTATGAGCACAACCACCTCAGTAGTAATAGAAATAACTAAGGAACTGAGCAATAGTGACGAGCTAAGAAAAATTGTCCAATTATTTATTTTCATAATTTACAATAAACATGAATAAACAGGTAAATTCCATAAAAGCAACAAATACCACAAACAAGTTAACAGGTAAATGCAACAACAACAAAAGTAAATGCAGCCTCACAGCAAGGTCACCCCATCACTCAACACTTACACTCAACACTCAACACTCAACACACTCAAAACACTCAACACTCTGCGCTCACTGAGGGTGTGAACAGACTCCGGAGGGGCTCCCAAAGCCCAAGCGCTAAGCAAAGACAACTTATGTGCCATCATATTAATACCTGGATCCGCACAGTCAACTCACGTGCTACGCGGATAACTCACGCGCTTGGTACCAATACCTGGACCCGCACGGTCAAATCACGTGCTACGCGGACAACTAACGTTATGGTATTAATATCCTCACAATCAGACCATCATATCAATACCTGGATCCGCACGGTCAACTCACGTGCTACGTGGACAACTCACGCGCTATGGTATAAATACCTAGACCCGCATGGTTAACTCACGTGCTACGCGGACAAATCACGTGCTATGGCATTAATATCCTCACAACAAGGCCACCATCCTTACTCAATCATATACCTCACTAGCCTCACCATCATCAATAAATAAGGGAACACAAGCCACATCAAGTATCACAACACATTAGAAAATAATAGAGACTGAGGTAAACATGTAAAATAATTTCTATGATTGAGTATAAATAACGTGAGAATGAATAAAGCCTAATCATGATCTCTAACATGAAGGCAAACAAGTTCAACAACAAGTAAACACATAACCACAGATAACAACCATTAGGCCCCACAGCCTCACGGGATGGACCAAGTCTCAATCCCTCACGGTACACACCCACACGCATGTCACCTACCATAGGTATCACCACCAAACAATCACATGATATCAATTTCTCCGAATTTATACCCTCAAAGCCAAAGTTAAAACTGTTACTTACCTCAACCGCGTAAAATCCTACTTCGGGATGCCCTCGTCTCTGGACTCGGTCTCCAAAAGCTCCCAATCTATCCATAATCGGAATACTACTATCAACATAGTCTAAAGAATCGAATTCCGCAATAAAAACTACAAAAATAGGCCAAAAATCCGAAACCGGCCAAAACTGGGCCCTTGGGCCCATATCTCAGAATTAGTCAAAAATGAAAGAATAATAATCCTCATCCTCTCCCGAGTCTAACCATATAAAATTCGTCAAAATCGGACTCCGTTTGATCCCTCAAATCCTCACTTAAAACTCTCCGAAACTCAAACCATAACTCCCTCAATTTTCACTTTGAAATCATCAATCAAATCCCAAAAAACGAAGATAGATTCATGAAATATAATTAAAACCGAGTAGAGAAAACTTACCCCAATCCATATGGTGAATATCGCCTGCAAAATCTCCCAAATTCGAGCTCCCCAACTCAAAATATGATCGAATGAACAAACCCTAGTTTTATGTATTTTTCTACCAGCTATTCTACCTCGTTTCTCGTGCCAAAAAATCCCAAAACTCATATTTTATGTCTCCAATAGATTCCTTGTAAAATTTTAGTCAAGTTAGACTTTTGAATCACTCAATTTGACCTTATAATGAATGAGATAGGTTGGTTTTAATATTTGCAATTAGTGCAGATTTTTAAATACGCAGTCAGTGGTAATTTCGTTATTAAACTGAAAAATCTAGCAACCTAATTCTTAGTAAAATGACCATAAAATCCTCATACGATGTCCAAATTCGACTTTTCTTTTTTGCTACAGATCCGTAATTACGATACAGATCTAATGCTTCAATCAAAAACGAAACCGGAGCTCATTTGTTCAATATGATATTATTTATACTTGAAGAAATGACGTCGAAACATAAAAAAAAAAACAAGCTCAACACAACCCAAACATATCCAAAACTCACCCGAGGCACTCGGGACATCAACCAATAATTCCAAAAAGTTATATATCACTATCCGAACTTAATCAAACCTCTGGAACAGCCGAAAATAATACCAAATCAACATCAAATTCAAACATAAGAACTTCTAACTTCTAACGTTTGCCAATTCAAGCATAATTCTACCACAGACCTCCAAATTATATTTCGCACATACTCCTAAGTCTAAAATGACCCAACGAAGCTAATCGAATCATAAAAATACAAATCCGAATTCATTTGCTTATAAGTCAACTTTCGATTGACTTTTTCTAACTTAGCCTTCTAACTAAGAGACTAAGTGTTCATTTCACTCTAAAACTACTCCGAACCCAAACCTACCAACTCGATACAACTCAACACAACTGAACAATACATAAAGAAGCATAGATAGGGGAAATAGGGCTATAACTCTCAAAACAACAGGCCGGGTCGTTACAGGACTATATTTACCGCAATATATTTTCTTGCACGAATAACTGTATGTTACACTTTCAAGAGGGGTATCAAGATCGATAACAAGAGTTCTGGTTAAGGCGGAGCAACCAAAGCATTAGAAGGAAACATACACACAAAAATATTATCCACAAAGAAGTGTTCGTTAATATACCATCACATTAAATACTCTTAAACTGTGATACATAATTATTTGACTAACATGATAAAATTAATCATTTGTGTAAGTTTTGATGTTGTCCTTTTTTTTTTAATTTCATGTATTATGCTAATGTAATAATATTGTTCGGTATTTAGATGATTGTTGTATTATTATATATAAAACTCTTTCATTAATTAAATTGTATTGTTCCTTCATATAAATAAATATTTAAATCATCATGTGCCATTATTAACATGTAACGCACGTTCATAGATATTAGTACTATATTAAAAGTACGAAGGCCCTTAGTAAAATATCGTTCGTCTTTTCTACCCTTCAAAAATAAGTCTCACACAAGACAAAATCGTAATTAAATAATTTTCCTAATTTTTTAGGACTTTGAAATCAACTGAAATTTTCTTTCCTTGTTTGAATTATGTAGGATCTCCTAATATTTAGAAATACAAATTTAAGATATTCTTTACTTATATAAGTTATTTTCTTATTTAAATTATTAACTAAGTTCAATTATAATTAACAATTAGGACGTGAAAAACGAACCATTGTTCAATTGGACACCACAACTGTAATCCAATTATTTTGGCAACGCACTTAAAAAAAAGTGCAGTAAAACATAATTTTGATTAAATATGGACGCATTATATTGATGTGGTATGAATTTAGATTTAGCAGTCAATACTTTCTTTTTGGTCAAAGGACTTAGAATTTGAAGTATACTCAAATTTTTGTTCACTTTTATTGTCTAAATATTAGGAAATTCAAATGACAATCTTTTAAAATGTAAAATTATTTTAAACGGTATAAAGATTAATCAGTATTTTATACAAGAAAATAAAATTAGAGAAGATAATGTATATATGTAATTTTTCGCAAGTAAACGTACCTTAAAAAGAAATCATATATAAAACAAGACAACTATCTATATATAATAATCGAGTTCGGATACATTTTAGGTATGAATAGAATAAGGCTAATTACTTAGGTATGAATAGAATAAGACTACAGTTTAAAAGTCCCGTTAAAATGAGTAAAATGTGAGTAAAGAATTTTTAATTTATATTAAACTATCTAACACAAATCTTATAATTAGTAATACGAAATAAACATGCAATGCGCGTACATAAGTGCTCTATTTAAAGTTGAACGAATATTTACATATCAATCAATGATACTCCTACGTCTTTTGTGTACAATAAAGTAAGTAAGAAAATAAAGAAGGAAGAACCGATATATCTAGCTCCCTCAAGTGAATAATATTTATCATTTTGAAATTTGCATTATTAATTTTTATATTATAATGCAAATATATTTTTTGAAATAATATTTATGTTATTTTTAAAAGTTTGTTTTCATTAACACGAAAAATACGCGTAACGCGCGTACATTAAGATTAGTTAATTAAATGACGCAATAGCAAATTTTAAATTTAAGAGATTAGGTGAACAGTCATTTGAATTAATTCATCTTTATTTTTTTTCTCCTTTTTGTGTTGCTTGGGAGATAAGTGGGCCGAAAGGCCTTTTCAATCTGGGGTCTGTTGGGACAAAAATCCTTTGGATTTGGGTTATGAATTAGCGGGGGAATTTGCATCTATACCCATTTTTTGTGTCATATTTTAACTTGTGTCCGCTTTGCAAAAAAAATTACAAGCATATTCGTTTTTCACATAACTTCAGCATACGGGGCTGAAGTAGCAAAGACAATCACGCAAAACTTCAGAATTCTAGTAGTCGGGCCTGAAATTTTTGCTTTGTAACTGGCGAACTTCAGCTCTAGAGCAGAAGTTTTTGTGTTGTAACTGGGAAATTTCAGCTCTAGAGCTGAAGTTCGTCAGATACAACACAAAAACTTCAGCTCCAGTTACAACACAAAATATGCAGGAAGCTTTTATTCGTGAGGATGTCCCATTTCCATCAACATAATTTTCCTCCAAATCTTCATTTTCTGCCAGCTTCATTTTCAGTGTTGAAAGCTTGCTTGAGGCACTCCACTGGTCATTTTATCGATGCAGAAGTCTTTGATAAGTCATCATGGTTAGCTAGAAGCGCTTTGATGTGGGTGGGGACCTCAGTTATATGGCCACCAGACATGGTGGCTCGAGCTTGCTCGAAGAACAGAACTTGAACTACTATCCTTAATGGGAGCAATTCGTTTTGAGCTGCATGCTTGCAGACTTCCATGGATAACTTCTTGCAGTCTAATATTCTGCACAAACGCTTTATTTCATTCTTGTTCAGACCTGGATGCCCCTGCATTTTTCATAGTAAGAAGGGAAGAGTTTAACTACTGTCATAACTCAACTGTTACAAAAACTTAAAGTTCTAGAGTTGAAGTTCGCCAGATATAACAAGCTGATGTTTTTGTGTTGTAACTGGGAAACTTCAGCTCTAGGGCTGAAGTTTTTGTGTTGTATCCGGGAAACTTCAGCTCCAGAGTTGAAGTTTTTGTGTTGTAACTTGGAAACTTCAGCTCGAGAGCTGAAGTTTTTGTGTTGTAACGGAGAAACTTCAGCTCTAGAGCAGTTTCTATCTAGCTACAATTTCCTCTTCTTTTTATGGTTAATTATCGTGGCTGCAAGTCTGGTCGAAAGATTCACAATATTCTGAAGAAAAACTAACCAACTTTTTATGGTTAATTATCGTGGCTGCAAGTCATGTCTTGCATTGCCACAACGTAAATAGGGCTGAAGTTTTCATGTGAATATGAGTTTATCCACAGTTAGTGGCTGCTCAAGTATCTGATATTTCCAAGTTTGACAATACGCATCAGTTATCGAAAACAAAGGAAGCAACAGAACTGGATTTGCATTCACGGCTAGTATCGGGTTTGGCTAAGAAGAAGAAAGAAGAAAGAAGAGGAAGGAGGAAGAGGAGAAAGGGGTTGAAGTTATTTAAAAAGTGGGTACAAATTAAAAGTTTAAAAAAAAATGGGTATAGGTTAAATGAGGACGACCAAATAGGACGCCCCGTGCAATTTTTACCAGATGAATCATGACTGTATTTACTAATTAGAGTAGGAAACAATATTAGAGAAAATGCAAAATTGACCTGTAATTAGAGTAGGAAAAAATATTAGAGAAAATACAAAATTGACCGGTCGCTGAAACTATATATTTATTAGTATAACAGATATAAAATATATATACTTTGTATATAACTAGTCTTAAGGTACCCGCTTTGCACGTATATCTATATCAATGAATACATAGCTTTAAATAAGTATTCCCTCATGTCCACATAAGTGACCAATTTGCTTTGGGCACAACCATAAAGACAATACTAAATTCTAGATAAAAATAGATAGTGGATGTGACTAAACTACCCTTAATTAAATGTTGCAATATAATTATAGTAGCACTTACTTCTCTTCTCAATTGTGAGGAGTAAATGACTTTTTAGGGGTACGTACATAAGTGTAATTTTGAAAAAACAAATTGAACGTTTTCTTGATTATATAAATAGACATTTATTTTGGACTAAAATATAAAAACAAACTGGCCACTTATTGTGGACCGGAGGGAGTAGATTAATATTATTCATCTGCTTTAATTTAGTTCAACTGGATACGTAATTTAAGAACATAAGAAAAGAAAAAATTTCAAACTTGTGATCTTGCACATACCTTAACATTTGAATGGCTATAAAAGTTTGTCATTAAAGGTAAAATAAAATGTTAATGTTAAATTATTTTTAAATTTTAAAAAAGCATTATGAATTTTTAAAAGAACTAAAAAAACAGTATTATTCTTTTTGGAATGAAAAGAATATTAAATAATAAATTTGAGCTCAATAAAGAAAGAAATCTTGCATCACAAAAGTCATCAGATGCTAAGAGTTTAGTTAACAGAAAAATAATTCTACTTATGTGAATAATTAGTAAAAGAATTAATTTTTTTAATAATTAATTATTTTATAGATTTAATAATTAGTTCTCAACACTAAAGGTAACTTAATTTGAAGACTTGATATTTTTTCATAACATTAAAGGTAATAACTTATTTTTTGTTATTTAAATTCTTAATATTAGTCGATCACAAATTTTATAATTTTAATTGCAATTCTAATTTTATATACTAAGTATTTTATTTCAAAAAATAAAAAATTTGATCTAACATTTTTCTTTTAATCTTTATTTTTATTGACTCTTGCCAACCACTTTTTCTCTTTCTCTTTTATTTTCTAAAATATTTTTATTGGTTGTAATTATTCAATGTTGTTTTAAAATAATGTCATATAAAAACCAATGAATAAAAACACTCATTTTGAATGGAAAAATCATTTGTTCTACATGATTGTGTTAAGTATTAATTTATAATTAAAAAGAATGTTGAATCGTGAAATAGGCTTTGTTCAAAATAATCTATTTTAGTATGTTCCTTCTCATATTATCTTACTATGTAGAATGTTTGTGTGCTTTTTATTCCTTCTTGTAGTTTCTAACTAATTTCATTTAACTGTTGATTTCTTGCTTATAAAATAAAGAAGGATTTAATAAATAATAAGTTAATTCTAAAGTTATACTACTAAAAAGACTAACGTGAAGGATTCAAATATGGAAATGAGACGGGTAAGTTGAAATCTTAGCAAATTTTAAGGTCTTAAATTTTAGAACTTTTTACATAACTCAAATAACGAAAGATTTTATACTTAAAATATTAGTTGCTTTCTAACTCCTAAATTTTAGGAAAAATTATCAAATTACAGTTTTGTCTAATGTGAAATTTATTTAAAGGGTAAAAAAATCGGACAACGCTTCACTAATGGGTTTCATGCTTTTAATATAGTACTAGCTTCTATTATCGCACGTTGCACGAGAAGTGTGTATTGACAATAATAAACTTTCAATTGCAATATACACAGTATGAAATCAGTTCCTTAAATAAATAAATAATAATTTATTATACAAACCAATTCATAAATAGTGTTTTGACAAATTAAAACTAAATATTATGGAGTTGCAAATTTATGTGATTTAAGTTGTAAAATAACTTAACGAATATACTATTGTAGGCATGTAAAATTTATTGAATTTATATTCAACAAATAATTTGGACTATATTTTAAATATACTAGTCCAAATAAATATTATGGGCTAATATAATTAAATTAATGATATAAGTCCAATATATGGATTAAATAAATAAGTCTTAATCCATTGGGCTAGCCTACTTAATTAGGCTAAAGTGATGAGCCCACTTCATTAAGCCCAAAATCTCATTTTCCTAGAGGCCCAGTTTGGTGCCATGTGTCAAATGACGTGGCACACCAAATCAAGCGGAAGAGCCAATAGGACCATGCCACGTGTCAAATGACGTAGCGCGCCAAGTCAAACGGAAGAGCCAATAGGATCATGCCACATGTCAAAATGACAAGGCATGCACAGAAATCGTGCCACGTGTGCAAGTGATATGTTCTGGCCAATCAAATGCGGCCATGTCACACTTCAATTTGATTGGTCGGAAAGAGTTTATTCTTATCACAACTGCTCCCTTCCACAACTATAAATAGGGGTCTTCATAACTCAGAAAAGAACCAGAAGTTATAACAAGAAGCAAGAAAGAGCTCGTGGATCAAACGCTGCAAATTCCTCCAGAAGTTTCAAGCTTCAAGTTCAAGTTCAAAAAATCAAGTTCAAGCTCAAGAATAAAGAACAAATCAAATTTAAGCTCAAGAACGAAGACAAAATCAAGGTCAAGTTCAAGCAATCAAGCACAAGCTCAAGAACAAGATCATCGTTCGTGACAACAAACGTAGATTCAAGATCAAGCTCAAAGGCCCTTGAATTTATTTACTATTGAAAGGAAGAATCAGAGGATTCATAGAGATTGTACACTCAAATATTCAAAATAAAATACTACGATTGTTGCAATATTTTTGGTCTTGATTTTATTTTCTCGCCCGCAAATTTATTGTCTACAAATTCTGGCATGCCCAGGAGGACAATCTCTACCTCTCATCTCAACTTTTCAATCACCAAAGTCCAAGAACATTGAAATGGCTTCAAAGAAAATCAACTCCGGTTCAACTTCCACCAAGGCTGACTCCAGGTTCTATGCTGATGTGGAAAGCATCCTCGNCAGAAGTTATAACAAGAAGCAAGAAAGAGCTCGTGGATCAAACGCTGCAAATTCCTCCACAAGTTTCAAGCTTCAAGTTCAAGTTCAAAAAATCAAGTTCAAGCTCAAGAACGAAGAACAAATCAAGTTTAAGCTCAAGAACGAAGACAAAATCAAGGTCAAGTTCAAGCAATCAAGCACAAGCTCAAGAACAAGATCATCGTTCGTGACAACAAACGTAGATTCAAGATCAAGCTCAAAGGCCCTTGAATTTATTTACTATTGAAAGGAAGAATCAGAGGATTCATAGAGATTGTACACTCAAATATTCAAAATAAAATACTACGATTGTTGCAATATTTTTGGTCTTGATTTTATTTTCTCGCCCGCAAATTTATTGTCTACAAATTCTGGCATGCCCAGGAGGACAATCTCTACCTCTCATCTCAACTTTTCAATCACCAAAGTCCAAGAACATTGAAATGGCTTCAAAGAAAATCAACTCCGGTTCAACTTCCACCAAGGCTGACTCCAGGTTCTATGCTGATGTGGAAAGCATCCTCGATGTTACCTTCGAAAGCTTCGGACCGGTTACGAGGAGCAAAGCAAGCTCTTTAGGACGACAAGCATCCCAAAGTGTCGTCCGTATCAACCCCTGTTTTCAGATCTTTATCCTCAAAAGGAGCAAGATCTGCCACAAATGCATCTGAAGGAGGAAGCGATG